>OY744524.1:51075790-51303290 GCA_963556195.1 Sepiola atlantica
TAGATATTATTATTATTATTTGTAGTGGTGTTTTGTAAGTTTCGAATCATTAATTTTATTTGTTCATCGACGATATAATTAGGGAATTCGTTGTTAATAAGTACTTGTTTTATATTTTTTAATTCAATGAATAGTATTTTTTAGAGGAGGAGATTAATTTGGCACGGTTTAATAGATTTTTAACAATAGCTATTTTGTAGCGATAGGGGTACTCGCTCTTGTAATTTAAAGACTAGAATTTAAGCTGGTTGTTTTCTATAAGTAGAAGTGTTAAACGATTTATGAGAGGCGTCAATAAGAACATCTAGGAATGGAATTTTATTATTAACGTTCAGTTCTATGGTGAATTTAAGAACAGAGTTTTTTGAAAAAGGTTTTGAAGTTTGTGCATTTGTTCATTATTATCAACTAGAATAAGATCGTCGACATAGCGTACGTAAAGAAAGTTTTTTTTATGGAAGAGGCTATATTGCCGGTCCCGGCAAAATAACGATTCCTGCGTTATTTTGCCGGTTCATGTATATTTAACTAAATTGTTAAACATACAGTGACGCCCGGCACAATAATTATTTACTAATGTAAAGGGATCGTTATTATGCCGGTTCATTTTTTTTAAAAACCTAATTGTTATGGCCTTGCGAAAGAAAAGGTAATTAAACAAATGAGGGCAAATATTTAAAAACAGTTTGTTTTCATCATCAGTTGTGTCGGTTACAGAAATAAAAAAAATCGACCTGCCCTATTGTGTCGGTTAAAGAAATATCTGCTTACTTTTCATAATAGAATTAATGTTGATGAATTTTCCCAACATTACTAAGTCTGCTCTCGATTTAAGTAATTGAAATTTTCCTTAAGTTATATATAAGTTATATATAAAGAAAAAAATAAGCAACAAATAAATGTTACCAAAGGCAACATAAATTATTATTCTACTTACCTATATAAGTTTATTTGTTTATTTTATTATTTATTTTGATAAATGATTTTTTTTTATAAAAATAAATAATCAAATAAACAAATAAACTTATACAGGTAGAAGAATAATTTATGTTGCCTTTGGTAACATTTACTTGTTAAAAATGTGCTTTACAAAGGAAAGATTTTAATGTAAAATTATGAAGAAAAACTTCGATAATGTTAAAATATACAGAAAATCACTGGATTTAAACAGTTTCTATTTTAAAATGTTCTTTCAATGAAATCATAAAATAAGTCGTAATTTTGAAGAGTTCACTCCTAATCGAATCAACCGGAAGTAAAAATTAATTTTATCGTTATTTTAAAATATATTGTCGCTTAATAAAGTTTTAAATTATACAAAAAATCAATCAGGCAAAGATTAATTAAAAACAAACAAAAAAAAAATCAATCAGGCAAAGTTTTAAATAAATAAAAAAAAAACAACAGACAAAGTTTTAAATTATAAATAAAATTTCGTTTGATAAAGTTTTAAATAATACAAAAAAAATAATTTAAATAATAAAAAAAAAAGTAATTTATAGTTAAATAAACACGAGCCGGCAAAATAACGTAAGACTCATTATTGTGCCGGGCGTCACTGTATGTTTAACAATTTAGTTAAATATACATGAACCGGAAAAATAACGCAGGAATCGTTATATTGCCGGTCACGGCAAAATAACGCAGGAATCGTTATTTTGCCGGGACCGGCAATATAGCCTATTCGTTTTTTTTATAATTTTATTAAATATTTTGTTATCCAGGTTTGACATATAGAATTCGCTAAGAATCAGACCGAGAACCGAACCCATTGAAACTCCGTCAATTTCACTTGAAGTCATAAAAATCGGTAGTGCAGATTATTAGCAGCATTTTTAGTATTTTTAAAAATTAATTTTAAGTGGAGTGAGAAACGGGTTATTTGATATATTATTGATGATTATGTCTATTGTTTCCTTTACATGTACATTGGTGAATAGGCTTTCTACGTCTAGAGAGGCAATGATTTTATTATCCAGTGGTTTGTTTTGTAAAATTTGTAATAGTTCTTGTGTGGACGTAACACTATATTTGCTAAGTAGATACGGGCTGATAAGTTAATTTAAGGTTTTTGTTGGAGAATATATAGGAGTTGTAATTTGGGATATGATAGGTCGGAGAGGGGAATTAGGTTTATGTATCTTAACTGTTCCGTATAAATATTCAGGTTTGTAATCACCAATTATTTGGGGAAGTTGATAATTATCAATTTGTGATGAGTCTGTTAACTTGTGTCTTTAACATGTTGGTAAGATTGTTGTTAATTCTTTTGAATTTAGTGCGGTCATAAAGAATTGTTTGAAGTTTAGTGTAATTGTCTGATTTATTAAGTACTACACATATGTTTGTTTTGGCAACTCTTTTTTATAATGATATTTGAATGATTGCGAATATTTGCAAACATATATATATATATATATATATATATATATTTGTTTCTCAGAGATCAAGGGGCCCCTTTCTGGGGCTAACACTTGATCTCTCTATGAGATACATAGATATGCGAATATTCCATTAAAGTTCTCTTTTACCCTTCAAACGTTGAGTTAGTAAAAAAGTTAAGAGCATTAATTTTCCTCTCTCTAATTGACCAATACTTAATAGTATATCTTTCCTGTTGTCTATTGGTCTTACCGAATTCCAGGACAAGAATTCATCTAGTCTGGTGGAGTATCCAGCTTAGTGATGTTATTAGAGGTAACATCACTTGGAGAAGGCGCACCTTTCCTCGTATAATCCAGTGTGGGATAGCCATACTGAGGGATCTTATTTGGGCTTTGAATACTATGTTATTTTGAATATTTGACCAAGGTTTACATGTAAGTAGGGGGAGTATCCTCATGCCAGGTTGTCCTGATAAACCCCTGTGCAGAGAGACCTTAGACACCCGAGGATGGTAGTAGGCATTCAAATTCTCTATGTGTGTATGTGTGTGTTTAAAGGAGTAAATATCCGACAGAATATGTAGATATAGATAGGAATAAGGTAATAAGCAAAGACAAACTAAAAACAAAGAAAAGGTTAGAACAGAATCTTTTGATTCGATGTTTCATTTCAGTTATGGAATCAGCATTTATTTAACAGAAGTCAAGTTAGATATATTAAAATATACAAAAAGTTGGAAGAGGTGGTTAGAGAGAGGTAAGCCCATGAGGTGGGTGGTTAAAGTGAAGGAATGTGTTAGGGTGAGAGGGAAAGTGAGGTTGGCAGTAAGTAAGGAGTTAGGTGTATGAAAAGATACTTGGTGAAACATAAGTAGTGGGTGTGTAGAGGAAGGGGGTTTCGTATAAGCAGTTGGGTGAACAAAGGAAATATTAAGGAATTTTATGGTGGCGGACGACAAGAAGAGAACAGGAAATAGAAAGGAGAGAAAGACAACAGATATGGGAAGGCATATCTGAAAGAAGTGAAAAGTAATCGTTAGAGGGGGAGAGGAAGATTTTAGTAAGTAAACGATGAGTAAAAGTCAGTGGAGTGTGAAATTGGGTCATTGAATTTTTATCCAAATTCAAAGTTTATTTTTTGTTCGCTTATGATATTTTAAGCTAAAAACGGGGCTATTTTTCTTTTAAATAGAATATGAGGTTAGCTTCAATGAGACATCTTATTTTAGTTTCGTTTGATCATTAAAGCTAGCATCAAGACAAACTATATAAACACCAAGATAGACAAAATTCAGGCAAAAAGTAAATGTAAATTCTGTGGACAAAGGAACGAAATAGTAAATCACATTAGATGTAAGTGAATGCAGCAAACTCGCACAAAAGTAAACCCGACTGCGTGGTGAAGGCAGTGCACTGGGAACTATGCAAACGTCTGAATTTAAGAACTCGAACAAATAGTACACACACAAGCAAGAGACAGAAGTGGAAAAGGTAAATCTGTGACATGTAAGTACAAACAGAAAAGCTCAATTAAGCACGGAGACCGGGTGTGATAATGGTGAACAGAGAGGACAAACCTGAGAAATCATAGATTTCGCAATCACAGCAGTTCACAGAGTGAAAATCAAGGAAACAGAAAAACTAAGCAAATATCTTGAACTTGACAGAGAGCTGGAAAGAATATGAAATCTGAATAACGTTGCTGTAATACCAATAATTGTTCCGAAAAACCTGGTAAACGACAAAACGGAGAAATTAGAGTCAAAGGGAAGATAGACACTATACAAAGAAGGCACTGATGAAAACAGCTGCAATATTAACCCTTAAATGTTTTTTTTTATATTGACTTGAAAAAATGTTATCAAGTGGAAAACGTTTCATAGTGGTAATATACAGTATTATAAATGATTTTTGAAAAAAAAATTATTGAACAAAAATAAATGGTGTTGCAAATGTGCAACAAATGGCATAACATTTTACATGTATAACAAAACACTACATATATCCATCTAAATAATCATAATACACTAGAGAATCATAAAATAATTCTTACTTACCATTATGATGACCAAATTTAAAGGTTTAGGCTATTGTATTAGGCAGATGACACACCAATGACATTCGCCCGTGACATCGGCTGATTACCTATTTAGCGGGTGTGCTGATACAACATAAGACTAATACTTACTCACACTTGCCAACAGGCTCGTTGCGGATGTGAAACAAGTTGCAGTTTAAATGGGCATTTTGTTTGAATGTGTCATATTTGAAACAAAGGCATTTAAGGAGTAAGCAAAATTCTCCAATGAATTCTGACCAACTAAGTAGAAATAGAACAAAAACATAGAAAGAACATTACACTAAGTCGATGAGAACTGAAACTGCTAGAAAACCTATAATATGACCCCTCAACTTAAAATATGTAGTCAACAGCTTCGGTTTGGACCACGCAAACTGATCGTGAAGGGTAAAGGAAAATGGAAAGTCCGAGAAGGGAGAGAACGATCTAAATCTTCATTAGAAGGACGCAGAGAGTACTAAAACCTTGGGGAGGCTTATTACCACTGAAATTCCAGAGAACCTAACTGTCATTATCATCAAGAAATAAATGGTTGGCTTTTGCGATAATGCAAAGGTTGTCGAAAGAGGCAGAGAGTTCTGAGAATCTGGAGAGACTTGTTGTCACTCAGACTCCAGATTACACTTATTATTACCAGTAAGCCATTACAGATAATGACTCGTATGAAAACTCCTAATGAGTAAATAATAATAATAATAACAACAACAACAACAAAAATAATGATACTACTACTACTACTACTACTACTACTACTACTACTACTACTACTACTACTACTACTACTACTACTAATAATAATAATAATAAAACAGACCAAATAAATTGCACATGAGAAAATATGTATATAGCTAAGGACATTTGAAAAGAGAAACGAAATAGCCACTAACAACCACACAAAATGATCAGAACACACCACAGAAAAGCTAAACAGGAAATGTAAACTGTGGATGAAGAGACGAAACAATAAACTATATCATAAGTGATGCATGCAGCAAACTAGCGCAAAATGAATATAAAAACAGACATGACTTGGTCGGGAAGGTAGTTCACTGGAAACTATGCAAACGTTGCGTTTTATACATGTAGACAAATGGCACAAATCTGAGAGAGTATTGCAAAATAAAAGGCATCAAATCCTATGGGACATCGAAATACAAACGGACAAATCTATCCAAGCACGAAAATAGGGCATGATAAAAATAAAACCTGCCAAATAGGTTTCGTCGCCTCAGCAGATTAAAGAGTGAAGCTGAAATCCAATAATCTGCCCTCTCCTAAAATATGGTGGCACCAGCCTCGATTAGTAACACAAAATATATTGTGAAGAATCAAGGAGGATAGGAAGATCGAAGAGAGATAGCACCATCCAGACGTATAATGGAATTGCACAGAAGATACTGACATCTTACATAAATTCCAGAGAAAGGCAATTACTGTTAGCAACGAGAATTCAATGGTAAACTGCTCTTGTGAAAACGCAAAGTGGTTTGCACAGTGATTGAAAGAAGTGGAGAGTGTTAGAAAATTTGTAAGACTTGTTGTCACTCATATTCTAGGGAGCACCATCGTTCACTGGTAATGACTAGTGTAAAAACTCATAGTGAGTAAATAATAATAATCTATTTTCTCTTTGGTGAAATCTGTCTCGAAATATTGCTTCTATTAGCTTTCGAGAACTTCTGTTTTTTCTTTGTATATTTATCAAATTATTTCAATATTTTTATTTGTTTATTTGACAATAGGCATGTTTCTATTGTGAACAAGCGAAATGACTTTGTGACGTCATCGTCCCCTCTCCCTTCTCACTCTCTCGTCTCTGTTGTTTAATATCGCAATCGGGCCCAATGCAAACACGGTGGCAAAATTCTATGAATAATCTTGTTTAAAGGGCTATTATTTGCCTAAGGACGCCTGTGCCCGTGCCCGCCGCCACTTACCGCGAGGGTCGGTGCACGCTTCTGCTTTTGCAACTGAGATTGAACAAACATCGGGACAGGATGCTCTATAATGAATGGTTCCTTCACAGATAATTGCAAAACTAGGGCCAGGATCGAAATTAGATCCGAAAACTATCAAACGTCACCTCGAAGAATAATAAAAAATCATTTACGAATGTGTCTAAGAACAGGAAGAAGGACTTGGCGTCTTTTATAATTGAAGCTCAGTAAAGACAGGAACTGATCTTCAAAACGTTAAGATGTTTGTTTGCTATTAATCAAATTAGGTGTTAAAGGATGCACGATCGCAAGCAACTGTGTTAGTGGGTTGGGTGATCTGGGTGGCATAAACCCCTCTACATACTAACTTGCTCCTTATATCACGTAGTAATAGTGCATGTGTGTGTATGTGTGTGTGTGTGTGTGAGAGAGAGAGAGAGAGAGAGCGTGTGTTTGCAAACCTTGACTTAGCAGAGGATTGATTGCTTTCTTTGGCCCTCCACCAGTTGGGTCTCTACTCCTTAAGAATACTTCTTTGTCTTTCCTTTCCCTTTTCATAAAGAAAGTAAATTTGTGAATTATGTGATACACATTTTTCTATCCTCTATTTTTCTTAATGGCGTTTTTAGCTGTCTGTTAAAAAAGGCTATATTTATTGAATAAAAATAAGCAAGGACAAATTTCAATACGTACCTGTATCCATGTTTTCCCCCTTTCTGAATATATTTATAGTAAAGTAAAGTGAATTTTCCCCTATTTCATCGACCATCATAGCTTTCGAAGCAAAACTTGTTAATCAGTCACTTAGGAAAATTCTTGTTGTGTGCTTTCAGAAAATATGCGTTCGTTTCATTCCCTTTTAAATTTCTTACATTTGTGTCAGTCAAATGATCTATTTCTTTTGTATTTACATGTAATCTCTTTGATATGATTGGTACGTGGTTCGGTTGGCATGTCTAAACTCGCGTAGTTATACACAGGCTTTCAGAGTACAACTGCGCATGCGCACATTTTTTCGTTTCTGCCCAGCTCTATTTAGCACGTAAAAATAAACAGTTCCAGCCGAGATGTCAACGTAACAAGATGTCGCATTTTCTGGCTCATCTCTCCTTTTGGCTTAGATGGGAGGTGAGCTCACATATTGAGACCGGAGATCAAAGTCATGACCCGAGACTAAAGATCTGGACTCAATTCATTTTTTTTAATACACGCCGGCCGAGCAAACCTGTCTGGTATTCTTGTGTTCATGAAACTGTTAAATAAAATTAATATAAATTATGGAGAAGATATTTGTTTTTCTAAATGGAAATATCTTCTTCTTCTTCTTCTTCTTCTTCTTCTTCTTCTTCTTCTTCTTTTCAAGCATGGCGAGTCAGATGAATACAGACGCTACTTCAAAATGGCTATCTCCAACAAGTATCTCAATACCACCAACATATACGCATTTATTCCTGCCATGCAGCTTCTCCCAACGTAGTCATTCATATAGGAAGTCGGAGGCATTTTCACTCTCACACTCAGATCTACTACCACTGACACTTCCTTACACGGTGTAACATTGCTTGTATTTTATTTGTACGCTATTCCCTTTGTCTGTTAGTACCCTACATTTTCAACCTAAATAATAACCCTTCCTTTCAAGTTGTGGGTGTTCTGATTTTCTATTCAGAATGCATTTTTCCACATTTCAGTTTCATAGAATATAAGAATAGCAGTATTGTTATACTAAAATAGTCACGTCGGTATTATATATACTAGCTGGACGGGAGAAATGGAAAAGAATGAATTAAAATTTGTCAACATCCGACCGAACGTAAATAGGTCACATCGAAATGATATTCAAAATAGTTAAAGTACCACATATTACATTGATTTCTTTTCAAATGACTACATAATAACGTTGTTTCTATAAATCTGGCCTATAGTCCTCTCTTCATTCTCCCTCGTTGGCAGAAGTTTAACAATGTAAAAAAATAACTTGTGTGAGACGACTGGGATTGAACCATAACCCTCTCGGTCTTGTATCTACACTGCTAACCAAGCGAGTATCAAATGTACAAAGAAATAAGTCATTTAAACGAAGCCAGTCAGTAGCTGGCATGCGTGTTATCGTACAATCCGTCGTTAGGCGACCAAATGTAGGGGCCACCAGTCACATGTTTTGGGTCATTTCTATACCAAGAAATTAATGTTTTTTTCAATTGTTGGATATTATGCGCATGAAAGGTGTAGAAATCAGAAAATGTACACTGTATGGATCTGTTCAGTATTGTGGTGTATAATGATCTAATTCAGAAGTCGAGTTGTTGAAGAAATTGTAGCCGCAATGTTGAAAGATGAAATACTGCAAAGAACTATGTTCGTTAATTGCATTCTCTAAAAACCGGAATGACTATAAATGTATACGCAATAGGTAGAAATAATGTATTCCGATATTTTCGAAATTCAGCGAAATTAGCGGGAGCGTCCATTAAATGGGTGCGTAATGCTTTGTATCATGTAGTAAATTAATAGTAGACAGATAGTAAATATCAACGGACACTTTTTCCCGGTGTCGATGGGGTGAGTACTTGTTAGGGGGAAAAGTTTTTGCTACCACCTATATGGAGTATGTTTTGAGGAGAGTCGAAGATGGTGGACCAAAAGTAATATTTAGTGTTAGCTGGAGAAAAATAATAACAAATTTACTAAAACATGCTCGAGTGAATAAGTGTAATATAGTGGTGAGTTTAGTAGCTTGTGATGCATGTGGTTATTTTCCTATTCTTCAAAAAGGTACAGGGGAAAATCGTGTTAACTTTATATATATATATATATATATATATATTGATTTCTTTTTATTTAAGTTCATTTTGCAATTTTTTACCTTTATGTTATAACAAAAAAAATATAATTACCAGGTCACTCCTGATAAATGAAGTTACTTATTCAGATTTCCTTGTCAGAACTCGCTTAAATGACTAATGAAGACCACGTGTGTGTGGACTGTATTTTTTGAATGACAGAGAGAATACAGTTTTAGTAGCGGGCTTAGTTAGTTGATGATATAATAAAAGTGTACATATTAAAATGACGTTATCAATTTTATATATTCATTATTTCCGCTTGCAGACGCACATCTTTTTTCAGACACAGCACAATTAAGGGTATCGTCCTTGGATTAAGACAGTGCTTTCCCAAACAAAAGCAAAGAAGACCAGACACTTAGCCAAAGTTCCGAGCAACAACACAATATAGCAATTTTGCAGGTCTTTAAACACAGTGTAGCCGCAGGATTATTGACAGAGCAACCGTCAGAACTCATGCGATCATCATGGCATCAGATTCGAACTCGGACCATATTTAGTGACCAGTATCTCCGTACAAGCGAGGGCCACGATTAGCATTGAGATCAGGACATTGGTGACTTACGATTGAGGATCAGACACCGAGCGACGATCGTATCACATCCAGAGCTCCACCTCTACCTGTTGTTGTTGGCATTTTGTGTCTCAGATTTGTCCATTGCCGAATTGCAGCGTCTGCTGTGACTGTACAAGCCTGTCCTGGATCGACAGGCTCTGTTGCAGTTGCCACAGATGTAGATGGTGTCTGGTTGCGAGAGCTCTGTTGCAGCCTTCTGCTGTCTGTGCTCTCTCCTATTCCTCTAATGCTGATCTTTCCTCTTCTTCCTCTTCTTGCAGCATGCCTTTACAGCTCTTCTCCAGCAACTGCGATCTTTAGTGACAGATTCCCAGCCTGTTGGGTCGATACTACCTGCCCTTATGTCTCGCTAGCAGACATCTTTGTAGCGTAGGACAGGTCTTCCTGCTTTTTGGAGTCGGTTGTGAGCTCGTCATAAAGAATATCCTTTGGGATCCTCCCATCGTCTATTTGCCTGGCATGGCCAAACCACCAGAGTCGTCGTTGGGTAAGCAAAGCAAACATTTCTACCTGATCAAGGACAGTCTTGTTTCAGATGTGGTTCTTCCATGTGATTTCTAGGATTCTCCTGAGGTTGCGCAGATGGAAGGTGTTAAGTCTGTTCTCTGGCGGGAGTAGAGATCCCAAGATTCACTGCTGTAGAGTAGAGTGCTGAGCATGCAGCCCAGCACACCTTTATCTTGGTATTGGTAGTCTACTTTGTAGTGGAATGGAGTCATAAATTGATGGTAACACTTAATGCCGCTAAGGCAAAGCTTCTTTCCTTCAACAACTACAAGAAACCTCTTCAACCACCGATTGCCATGGCAAATAACACCCTACCTGAGAGTCCAACGTTCAAACTCCTCGGCCTAACATTCACAAGTAACATGAATAGGAATAAATACATAGAAGACATTGCCAATGCTGCTGCAAAGGAGGTGGGGTCCCTCTACCGTTCTAAAAAATTTCTCACACCTGACAGTATTGTATATCTCTACAAAGTCACCATCCGCCCATACATGGAGTATTGTTATCACATCTGGGCTGTGCACCATCCGCTAGTTTTTCCCTCTTAGACAAGGTAAAAACAAAAAAAAACAAAAAAATGTATCTAATCTGATAGGTCCCTCACTATCCACCAAGCTGCAACCCCTGTCCCATTGCCGCAATGTTGCATCCTTATGCTTGTTTTACAAGTACTTCAATGGAATGTGCTGCTCTAGTGCCTCTTCGACGTAAATACACTAGACCAACCCGACAATCAGCTAAATCACATCCATTCACTGTGAAGGTCCCCAGATGCCAGAGAGCCTTCTACTCCTCGAGCTGGCGACCTTTGGAACTCCCTCCCTGCTCCCTGTTTCCCCGACTGTAGCGACATGCAGAAATTTGAAACTAATCTGAACAAACATCTAGCTGCACTACTCCCAATTTAGGATGACCCCCTAAACTTTCACCCTAATTCTCAGTAGCCTGTCTACGTCTACAATGGCACTTTGCTTTGTTTAGGATGAACTAAAAATAATTTGCAGACTCTCTTCGTCAAGCGAGCTATGGCTGTTGGCACCTTGCCGATACGTTTGTGGAGTTCTGCATCCAGGAAGAGATTGCTGGAGATGATTGAGTCGAGGTATGTAGTCACAAATTGTGATGATAGGGGTACTGCTTATATATTGGCCGAGGAAGTTAGTCTTTTTTAGACTGATGGTCATGCCAAACTCTCTGCATGCGTGCATGAAGCAGCTGATGAGTCGCTGCAATGCCTCTTCAAAGTATGCCGTCAGTGCCGCATCATCAGCGAAGAGCATCTCACACTTTGGTCTTAGCTTGAAGGCGGGTAAGGTTGAAGAGGCTGCCACTACATCTGGTATGGAGATACACTCCATCCTCTGACTTGTTGAAGGCGTATGATAACAGCAGCGAGAAGAAAATGCCGAAGAGTGTCCGCGTGAGTATGCACCCCTGTTTCACCCCGCTCTTGATTGGGAAAGGGTCTGTACGGTTTCCTGCATGTCCTCATGCAAATATATGATAATCTTCTGCAGCAGAGTGAAAAGTCCCTTTCTGCTGACAAGGTCAAAGGCCTTGGTTAGGTCGATGAAGGCGATTGTAGAGTATTTGTCTCTGTTCGTAGCATTTTTTCTAGAGCTGTTGTAGGGAAAATATCATTGACAATTGCTCTTACTGCTCTAAACCCACACTATGCCTCGGGGTATACACGCTCTGCAAGTAACTGTTGAGGACGACCCGGGCGAAGAGCCTCCCAACAACATTGAGGAGGGATATTCCACAGTAGCTGTTTCAGTCGCCGCGGCCACCCTTATTTTTGTACAGAGTCATTATGACTGTGTCACGCATCTGCTGGGACACTCCTTTTTTTCCCAGCATAACTGCAGTAGTTGGTGCAGGTGGTGGAACATGGCTGCTTTCTATCCCATCTTGATGATTTCAGGTAGAATGCCATCTTTTCCTGGAGCTTTGCCACAGGTTAGGGAGTCGATGGCCTTGTTTAGTTCTGTTACAGAGGGGAGAACGTCTAGCTCTTCTTTAACAGGGAGGCTGATGGTGCTCTCGGCGGCTGCCTTTGTGAAAACGTTTTCCACTGTGTAAAGTTACTGGTAGTGCTCAGCCCACCTCTGTATCTGTCTGCTGCGGTCTAATATTATGTCACCGGCAGTGGATCTCAGGGGTACAATTTTGTTTATGGTTGGGCCAAAGGCCTTCAAGCCATCGTACATGCCACGAATGTTGCTGTAGTCAGCAGAGAGCTGGATACTTCCACAGAGCCAGTAGTCATTGGCACAGCGCCGAGCAAGCCATTGAGCGTCAATCCTTGCTTTCTTTTGTAGTTAACGAGGGCCTCTCTTTAGCAATTGATTGCTGGCTCTAGTTCAGCAATGTCGGCTTCAGACCAGCCCGGGTTTTTCCTCTTTTGTCTGCTGAGTTTTAGATTGCATCACGGATGTGAACCCACTTCTCTACAGCATTGGCAGTAAGACAGTGTTTGAGGACGTCTTCGATGGTGTTGGCGAAACACTCGCGTAGGTCTGGTATTGCCGTCCTGTTGGTGTCAATGCGAGGGGGATTTTCTGCTTTCTTCGATAGATCCACTTGGACTGGAAATGGACTTTGCTGCCATCCATGGAGTGGCTGGTGTCATAGTCAGCACTGTGGTAGCTATGTGTAGTGAGAACGCAGTTCAGTGAGGGTCTCCGAGTCATGAAAAGGCCTTGCTGGTGCCAGTGATGGGATCTTGGGTATCGTCAGGATACTCGATGATATGGCTTGGTGGCGAAGAATGCGTTTATGCAGAGGTTGTGATCAGAGCACAACCCAAGGAGCCTCTGTCCATTTTTGTTCAGCCTGCCAACACAAAAATGATCAGTACAGTTGGGCCAAGAATCATTGTCGGAACCCACTTGTGCATTGAAGTCACAAAGCAGATGCAATTTATCCGTGACATTGAAGCAGGAACACTGGCGGGTTAGTACCAGCTTGAAGCAGGCGGTAGCTAACCAGTTGGACAGCGATGGTTCCTCCCACCGTCGGAGACAACCTGTAGTGCTTGGAGTTATGCCAATCGTACCTAGCTTATTACTCGTAACTGCTGTCTTCCGTGTTTTTTCTGATGCTGCAAATAGCGACACTGAAGTGGCCTCTCCAGGGTGCAAGCCTGGGCAATTTGTATAGAGATCCTTAGCTGCCCAGACATCAGGATTCCCATCTCGGCCTAGCTGATGTTGTCCAAAGGAGAGCTGAGTAATACATTTGGTACCCGCCTTGCTGCAACAGCTACCGGAAAGAAGTAATTGTGATATCCAACCGCATTAGGGGCTCCACTCCGAATTTAGTTTCTGGGTTTACTCCCATAGTCTTTTGTCATCTCGGAGTGGGGCCATTGCTGGGTTTCACATCGTCATTGAAGTTATTCTTGGAACTCTTCTGCCATTGATGGTGATCTGTGTCAAGGAGATT
The DNA here is from genome assembly GCA_963556195.1 of Sepiola atlantica. NCBI lineage: Eukaryota > Metazoa > Mollusca > Cephalopoda > Sepiida > Sepiolidae > Sepiola > Sepiola atlantica. Next base: position 51,089,572 of record OY744524.1, read on the forward strand.
CATACGCCCAGTGGTGCCGTGTAAACAGACAACCCCCTCACATGGTTTAGCCTGCTAGCTGAAGCGGTTTTCCAGGGCATTGCGCTTGGAGCCAACATGTGAGATTTAGGAGATGAGTTAGGACCAGTGATGCCGTTCACCCTACCAGGTAGGATGCAGCTTGCTGGACTCGAAAGGGGCATATTGAGGGCAAATACTTCACAATTGTGTAAAGATCCTAGTCTTTCAGAACGACATCTTCTTTTATGATCTGATTTTTCAATTCTGTGATCATCTCAATGTCTGTTTCACCTGCAGTCTTGAATATTTCTGCAACAACACCTGAGAGGATTGCAGCTTTACCATTCTTTGTCTTAGAGCTCCCGTTCTTCATCAATTCTTATGGCTGAATCAAATACTACTTTGCAACTGTGATATTTCCATGCAAGTTTTCAACATTTAAGCTACATAGCCTGAAATGAGCTGATTTTCTTTGGAAGTCATTTTCTTTAGTTTAGGCAAGAGTTTTATAGACCGGATGCCCTTCCTGGCGCCAATCCAGTGAGATGATGGGAACCAGTACGTTTATAGTAAAAGAAGAGGTTATTCTGAAAGACTGGGGTCTTATTAAAATTGTGAATGATTACAAGGCGCTGTAAATAGAGGTAATTACAGAGGCTTAAAGTTAATTGATCAGGTCCTCAAAGTTACTGAGAAAATAATTGAGCAGCAAATAAGTAGTCAGATAAGCATAAATGAAATGCAGTTTGGTTTTATGCCTGGTGCTATATTTATCTTGAGACACAAGCAAGAGAAGTACCTTAATAAGAAGAATAACCTGTATTTTGCTTTTGTGGAGAAAACTTTTGACAAAGAGTCAAGAGATGTCTGGTGGGCTTTGCATAAACGAGTGGTTGGTGAAGCGAGTGGTTGGTGAAGTTTGTTCAATCAATGTACATAAATTATCAAAGACGTGTTAGAACAGCACATTTAGCAACAATTTTAATGTTAAAGTAAAATTACACCAGGGATCTGTACTGAGTCTATTGATTTTCATTTGTGTGTTAGAAGCATTGCCCAGGGAGATTCGTACGGGTTGTCCAGAAGAAATGCTATCTTTACTACTTCCCTGGGAAACAATGGAAGGTTTACTTGTTAAGTTAAAGACTTGGAGAAATTATATAGAAAGTAAAGGTCCGAGACTAGTCGAGCAGTTGGCATCGATATCGAACCACCATAGCTGACATACTGTCCACACAGTCTTTAACTGTGGCCAGTGTGCATACATCACGCCATTATAATATGTTCACAAAAATTATTGAAGAGCAACAGGGGTTTGAATCCTGCATGAATAAGATGGCAAAATAATTAAAAAATTTAACGCTAAAAGAAAAACAATGCTAAAGGCGTAATGATTCCCGAAGCTACTGCCGAGAATATGATAGCACAAAGTGATGTGTTGGAAACACAATCGGTTTGGTGAAAAAGAAAATTCTTGTATTCCACCTTGTCACTATAAGGTGCTGGGAAAAGCTTAAACTGACAGAAGAAAATGGCATCAATTGTCGCTGTATCACACTCAGGACGGCTACTTTATGTGATAGACAAAAACTCTAGAACGTCTTTCTTAGTAGACAGTGGGACACAGGTCTCCTTCATTCCAGCGATAGCAGGTTTCAAGAAATCGTCTCCCTGTAAATTTATGTTACGAGCCACAAACAGTTCGTTAATACATACATATGGGTAAAGAACATCTACCCACCTTTTTATAGTTGCTGACATGAACAGTGCTATTTTGGGGAATTGATTTTTTTAAAATGTTCGACTTGGTGATAGATAGAAATGGTCGGTGCTTAAGAGATCAAGAAACACACCTTAAAGCATGTTGTGTGGTCAAATCTGTGACACATGCTAAACAGAATAATGATTTCCTGAGACTTTTAAAGGAATATCTGTAAATTTTAAATGAAATATTCTTCAATCTTCTGTCCACTCCTTTCATAGGGAAGTTTTTCCAATCTCTATAACTCACTATATAGAGACAAAAGAGACCACCTGTTCATAGCAAAGTTAAGCCTTTGGCACCAAAGAAAATAAAAGCTGCAGAAGCAGAATTCCAACAGATGATGAAGTTAAGCATTGTTCTTCCCTCACCTGTTTTTCTAGTCAGTAAGAACTTTGGTGTAGTAAACCTTTATCATAAGTTCCTCCTCCACTGTGCCCAAATACTTTTTACCATTGACAAACTGTTGATTAATGTGAAAAACTGTAGCATTGCATTATCAGAACATGCTGTAATAGCGTTCAACAAGGTAAAATCCATTGTCACACCCCCAACCCAAACTTTAACTGTTTTTTTTTGCGGTAGATGTGCCTGCATTTGGCATTGGAATTGTCCTGCAACAAAAATGTGATACGAACTGGAAACACATTTCTTTCATCACCAGAAAATTGACAGAGATGGAAACCTGTTACAGTTCGTTTTCTAGAGAATTGTTAGTCTCATTCTCCAGGAAGGGCAGCGGTTCCACATACTTACAGACCACAAGCCTTTATTTGGCACCTTGCAGTCTTCTTCTGACGAATACTTGCCACCTGAGATTCATTAAATGGAATACAGTCAAAAAAACATGTCAAGGGAGCAGACAATATTCTGGCAGACACCTCGTCATGTGGAATTAATTTTTCCATCGTTGTAAGCACCTTATCCGATGGACAACAAAATTATGAGCACCTGCAACACCTTCGCCAGGACAATACAACTTCATTGCATCTGGTAATGATCACCAACCCTAAAACCGGTTACAAAAAATTAATATATGACAGCAGAACAAACAAGCTACGTCCATATGTGCCAGCATCTGTATGCAGAGACATATTTAGTGCAGTGCATGGCCTATCACATCCTGGAGATAATGAATTTATATGCTTACTAAAGGACCGATATGTGTGGTCACAGATCAAAGTGGGTGTGAGAACTTGGGCGAAGATGTGTGTGAAGTGCTAGAAAACCAAGATTAGTCAGTATACTTGGGCTCTTTTAGGCACATTTCTAGTGCCCCATGAGATATTTAAGCACATTCGCATCGACATTATCAGACCATGCCCCGCATGCAATCTCCAGTTCTATCTGTTGACTTGTATCGATAGATTCTCATGATCGTTCAAAGCATTTCCAATGGCAAACATGACGGTCTATACAACAACCACATTTTTTTGCTGGCTGGGTGTCAAGATTTGGTGTCACCGTAAACGTAATAATAGACAGAGATCGACCGTTTGAGTCTGAGCTATTTTGCAAACTGTCAAAACTTTTTTAGGCACCAACAACCTCCACGTGGCGGTTTACCATCCATCATTATCAGTAAGAAAAATAAATAATAAGCAAACGGTTGAGAGACTAGATCATCGCAGTTTGAAAACTAGTAACTAATGATACAAAGTGGTTCAAAAACCTATTAATTCTGCTTAAAAGTAAATAAAGAAATGAATTGTTCAGTAACAAAAGTTTTGTATGGAACCACCTTGCAGCTACCAGCACAATATTTCTTCGATGCACCGAAGAAAGTGTGGGAAGTGACATTGTTCGTTGACAGACGCGCCACAAAAATGGCTAAGATGGCATATTCTCTCTCAGGAAAAAATAAAATCACAAATATATATTTACTGAATCATTTACAAACATTCACACATGTATTTATGCGTCATACAAAGTTGGAGAGTTCTACTTCTGCGATCTATCGCAGTAGTAGGACTCTCCAACTTTGTCGCTGTGGACATCACACCTGACAAACAATAGGTAAAAAAACCACATTCAGACAGACATGTGAGATGGCTAAGACATTTAGGAAATTTTGTTTTTATGCAAACATAAATTCTTGTTTTTTTTTTTGTTAATTTTTCAGATACTCTGTATTTGGGGGGGGGGGGTAGTATTCTAGGGAACGTTACTTGAGTTTCACCAGTCTCCCTTAGTTTTACTAGAAAATGGTTAGAGATTATCGAGAATTCTCCACCACTGGACGTCTTTCACAATGTCACGCAGAATAAAGAATATCTTGATCCTCTGGATATCTATATCCGAGCTTAAATTATAGAGTAAAACCTAATGTCTTTTATATTTTTGTATGATGTTACGTTGCTGTTCTTTATGTAGTTGTTAACTGTAAATAAATGTGTTTATTGTACTCGATTTTAGTTGTCTATATTAGTTTTGTAATGATAGATATGTTTAGGATATATGTTTTATACAGGACTGTATAAACTTATATTCAAAAATATCCTTAGCTTTTCCGTTTTGATACAAATTAGGGCATGGTTCGCACACTCAATGGCACAAAAGGGCCATTATCGTGATGAGGAAGAGGCTCACCAGACCAGAAGGAAGAAACCAATTGGGAAAGCATCAACTTCAATCTAGTTTGGCGTCCCATTCGTACAAGCACATTTTTCCTCATTAACAAAACCTTTCTTGGCCTTTTGGATAGAAGAAAAGTGTAGTATCTGTTCTGATACTACCCTTCATTTTTGATGTCCTCTGTTAATGAAGAAGAAATTCCTTTTTAGCAAGTTGTGAATTTTCTAAATATTTCATGATTTCTTCAAAATACAAGCTGCAAAATGTACTTTCCAATTATTTTCAATAACACAAACATGAAATCATGAGAAAAGTGGTTCTTAAAGAAAGACAAGAATCCCGACATTACAGATCTTGCAACTTTCAGCAAGTTTTGAGCTTTTGAATACATTTAAATACTTTTTTTCAACTAACACTCTTGTAACTGAGATGTAAGGGACTACTGTGATTTATGGGCCAGATTTATAGGGGCATCCTAAGTGGGGAGTTGTACAGTAAGATGTTTGTTTACATTTCATTTAAATATTTGCATGTTGGTACAGTCAGGAAACAGGGAGCAGGGAGGGAATTCCAAAGGCAAAATGTCTGAGGACAGAAACTATTATAATAGAAAGTTTTCCGGCATCTAGGAACTCTACAGTGAAGGGGTGATATTTTGCTGTCAGTCGAAAACCTTAATGCCAGACATTGTTAAAGGCTTTGTATATGTCAAGCGTTACAGCCTTAGCTTCACCTGCCTTATCCAATGTATAATATATGCTTTCAGAGATAACTGTTAGGATATCTACAGTAGAAGGGGATTGTATAAACATGTACCAGAAGCAAGAAATCAATTTGGAAGAATTCAACTTCAATCTAGTTTGGCATACAAGCACATTTTTCCTCACTAACAAAACCTTCCTTGGCCTTTTGAATAGGAGAACATTTTACATGAAGAAATCATGAAGAAGTTTAGCATTTTAGATGTGGTGATTAATGATTCAAATATTTTAGCGAAGAGTGGGAGGAGATTTATGGGGCGATAATTCTGTGGGTCAGTTCTTTCACCAGAGTTCTTAAAAACTGGTATCACAGAGGCAATTTTCCAGCTATCAGGAAAGCAAGATTCGGTAAGGCATTTGTTATACCGTTCCGAGATGGCCTATTCCGAGTGGCATACTCAACTGGTTTTTATGCATCCCAGTACTATGTGATACATAAAATTGAGCCTCTCTATAGCGAATGACCGTACGTGCGTGGTGAGGAGTCCTTCACGAGGTTAGCCTGTTAATATACATAGGAATAGATAGAACATGGCTGATCTAAAGGAGCACACCTTGAACAAAAATCAACCTATTCTTTACGGGTAAATGCAGTTCCTCTGGCGACCATCAACAAACAGATAATTTGGCAGAGAGAGCACCTCAGCTCCGCAGTAAACGCACTGTTCCACCGAGCAAATGCACTGTAAATGTAAAAAATGTACAGGTTTCGGCGAGTCGTATACTTATGCAACCCTGAAGATGCCTTTAGCAAGTACTTCAGTATAACCTGCTAATCCACACATGTGATTACACAACAAAACAATGTATCCTTGGGTGGAATTTTGTCCTCAAGCCCGTGGTGAAGCGCTCCTGAATATACCCATGAAGTGATGGATGTAACAGACACAAGGCACATGATTATATTAGAGATTCTCCGGTACATTTGCTTTCAAACAAGCATGGGTAATTTGTTTAAATTACATGTTATGAATTGCCTTTATCATGTTTGAAGTAGTGAATGTTTTTACGTATCGACTCTTGATTGGACAAAAACCAAAAGCTCAAACCAGCAGTTTCCTCCAACCAATGAAAACACAAGAAATATTCAGTCCGTAAATCTCGCGCGTACTATAAACCCTAAACACAGCGTTTATCTTTTTCTTAGTTTCAGTATTTTTCGTCCATACTCGACGCACGTGGGTACGTCTTTAAAAGCTAACATCGACCCCTGGCCAAAGGACCTCGCTCGACAGACACAACGAGAGACTTTCACTGACTACTAAACACGGTGCCAGCATATACACACTGTTAACTGAACACTCTCGCACACAAGTTAGTACATGCAATAATAGGACATGCACGCTAATATACACACACACACACATTTTTTCAGGCCTATCCAATTTACACACCACACATGTCTACTTAATTTATCCTTTCTGACAAAGCACTTTTCTTTCACCAGAATGTTCTCGAATTCTTTGAACTCTCATTCTTCACAAGCTCTTCATCTTTCGTTGTTTAAAGTTACCAATAAAAAATAATTATTTTGTGTGGATGGACTGTCATTCTTTGTTTTGATGATCTCCTATCCTCAACAACCTCTCGAAACTGCTCTGCCCAGGTGCTTATGCATGGACGCAATTACACCTGAAACCGGAAACAGGCACACCTAATTTGTTAGATTGCTTGATATGGATTTTAATTCGATAATCGACTTTATTACATTGAGAATCGGAAATAAGCACCAGCAGTCTCTTGATTGGTATTAACCGGGTGTCATGTGTGTCCATGCGTTATTGTGGTATTTATTTCGGCCATTTCCATAAAATTAGTGACGGATCGTATTTAAAGGGCTTCTTTACATGCAGGCCGGCATACACGCGGAGCAAGGCAATAATGGAAACAGAGGTTTTAATAATCTCATTGATTTACTCGCTCACGATTGTCAAACAGAAAATAAATCGGAAAAGCCACAGTATGAGACGTCCGGGCATGTTGTTTGCCTGGGATCCGGTTGGGACGTGGGGATCCGGTTGTCTCACTATCGAATATATGCAACGGAGAAGATTTGTAGCACTTATCAGCATATTGTAAGATCTGGTTTCCGAATCCTAAGAGATTCGTTAAGTTAACCAAAGTCAGTGATTCAGTAACGATTTTCACCTGCTTCCAAAGAGAAGAGGAATCGATGGAAGGAGGGGGAAACAAATAATAATTAAATATGAGATAGAATCTGATTACCAAATTATGAATTAGAGAGAGAGAGAGAGTGAGAGAGAGAGGGAGGGAGGGAGGGAGGGAGGGAGGGAGAGAGAGAGTTTTGTCTATTTAACTCTTCTTCGTCATTTTGCTGCAATATCTTTTTCTTCTGTACCTTCTGCAACTTCCCCACCTCATTCCCCTTCTTTTCATTTTCATTTTTCTTCTTTCTTTGCGTGTGCCCTACTCCCCAGCTCGCGACGTCACCAGTTCGGCCGTTCCGGATTCGGTTGGTCACCCGGTACTGCCTGGGAGAAGTTGCCGTTCTAATGAAGATTGCTGATGTTCAAACGCCTGGTCCAGCGACTACTCACTCCCACGTTGTGTTTGTGAGCAATCAACCGGGTTGGGTCAGCAACCTTGTCTCGCTGTGAAGAGAAGGGACATTTCATGCAGAACAGCTGAATGGAAAGAATTAAGTCCGTAACAACTTTGCCTGAATAATTATTTAGAAAAAATAATGTACACTGGTTTGTTTACAAAGCCAGACCGTTCGATAATATCAAAGTTTAACTGCGTGTGTTAGTCGGATCGACGGGCGCTAATAATTCTGGGCGTCTTGATCGTTGTCAGTGAAAATCCGTTCAAAGTTCGGGACGAGAAAAGAACGTATACACGCTGATATGTCGGGTTCTTTCGTCACTGACTGACTGACTTCCCCGATTCTCTCTGTCTGACGGTCTCACCACTGACGGGCGTCAGCGGCCGACGGCCTCTCCCCGACTTTGATTAAACTAAACTGTCTTTTTCAAGACTGTTCTAGCTTGCCTTTTTATCGAGACATACTGCGCCTCTACGCGGGGGAGGGGGGGTTGGGTCCACGGTGGCTTCTGATTTATCCTGAGAAATAAATTTTATTGCGTTTATCCAGATTTTCTAAAAGCAATTTAGACACAGCTGCCAGATTCGTTTATGACCGTTTATTTCTGATTTCTACAACAGCTGAGAGATATCACGAATGTCCCGCAGCGTAATTACCAACGGCCATCTTAGACGACCCACTTAAAACCAATTGACCCGATTCGAGATTTAACATTCGACCGTCATTTCTAACTCTCGCTGAGTTCAGCTGTCAGTCTCCTACCGACTTTAAGAAGTTAATTATTTTTCTTCTTTATTTTTTGATAAGCCCATAAAAATAATATAATATAATTCTGTTTTCTTTCTGTCTATTCATACTAGCGCAGTAATTGCAGTATCGACCTTCGTAGGCTCACGGCGCTGTCCGACACTGTCACATCCGGTCACATTTCTTTTTTCTTTCATAAATTATTTAAAAAGAAATACAGTTAAGAAATTAATCAAAAACAATTTATTTTGCTTTACTTACTCATTTGTAACCGTATTAAAAAGTTTAATTTTTAATATTTAATATTTAAAAGAAGTTTCGAGCAATTTAATTTGCCGTAAATAGAGATTGTGAGTAAAATAATCCGGTTATCTCCCTACTTCCTGTAATGGCTTAGTCACTATTTATGGTAAATTAAATTACTTTAAATATCTTTTAAATATTAAATATTACATTTTGTAACGCAAATAGGTCGCAAAGCAAAATAGATTGTTTTGACTAATTTCTCAACGGTATTTCCTTAAAAATAATTTGTGTCAGTAATAGTAATGATTACCTGAAATTTGATAAAATAACTAACATTCACACATGTATTTATGCGTAAATTCGTATAAATCAGCAGAATACGACTTTTTTTTACCGGTTTGATTCTGTTGTTTAGATTGTTTTTTCTAAAATTACGACCTGAAGGTTGTCAACATCTATAAATGAAAGTGGTGCTATGGAACCGACAAGATTTGAACTTGGCACACACATGTCGTCAGTCAACATCCGATCCAGTTCATTACGGCCACCTCCCATGAAATTCTTGTCATTTTGGCTAAGATCAAAGTGTAGTATCTGTTCCGATGGATACTGCACCTCATAGACTGGTATTGTCTTGGCCTTCGGGGCTTGATTTACGCCAGTCTATGGGTCTGTGCTGTGCAGTTCTAGGAGGTCCACCCTCCCAGGCTTCGTCTCCCCTCTTTGCGGAAGAGTAAGCTTATTGCTTACTGCCTGAGGCACCCCTACCGGGGAATGCCGACGGGGCTGCCAAGGCAATTTTTAAACCCCACTTTCCTGACCCGACCTTGGGTCACATCTTACTTGTGGGAGTAAAATTAAAACTGGCCTTGTGCCTAACTCCTGGAGAGGAGTAAATCAATACTCAGATATTGCAATTAATATTTTGACTGCCATAAAATGTCGTTTTTTTATCAATATTTGTGCAATGATATAGGAATTTTTAAATTTATAAAAAACTAAGCAAAATATATCTTTAGCTCTTTCCCCTTTTCTTTTCTTTCCTTCTTTTGTTGTTGCCACCACTACTCCCTTTTCTTTTTCTTTCTTTCTTTCGTTATTGTAACCACAGCTCCCTTTTCTTTTGCTTTCTTTCTTTCGTTCTTGTAACCACTACCCCCTTTTCTTTTTCTTTCTTTCTTTTGTTCTTGTCACCATTACGCCCTTTTATTTTTCTTTCTTTCTTTTGTTCTTGTCACCACTACGCCCTTTTCTTTTGCTTTCTTTCTTTCGTTCTTGTAACCACTACTCCCTTTTCTTTTTCTTTCTTTCTTTTGTTCTTGTCACCACAACGCCCTTTTCTTTTTCTTTCTTTCTTTGTTCTTGTAACCACAACCCCCTTTTCTTTTTCTTTCTTTCTTTTTGTTCTTGTCACCACAATCCCCTTTTATTTTTCTTTCTTTCTTTTGTTATTGTCACCACATCCCCCTTTTCTTTTTCTTTCTTTCTTTTGTTCTTGTCACCACTACTCCCTTTTCTTTTTCTTTCTTTCTTTTGTTCTATTCACCATTACGCCCTTTTCTTTTTCTTTGTTTCGTTTGTTCTTGTCACCACCACGCCCTTTTCTTGTTCTTTCTTTCTTTTGTTCTTGTCACTATTACGCCCTTTCTTTTTCTTTTTTCTTTTTTCTTGTAAACACTACGCCTTTCCTTTTTCTTTTTTTCTTTTGTTCTTGTCACCACATCCCCCTTTCTTTTTCTTTCTTTCTTTTGTTCTTGTAACCACAACCCTCTTTCCTTTTCCTTTCTTTCTTTTGTTCTTGCAACCACTACGCCCTTTTCTTTGTCTTTCTTTCTTTCTTTTGTTTTTGTCACTACAACCCTCTTTCCTTTTTCTTTCTTTCTTTTGTTCTTGTCACCACAACCCCCTTTTCTATTTTTTCCTTACTTTTGTTTTTGTAACCACTACGCCCTTTTCTTTTTCTTTCTTTTTTTGTTCTTGTCACCACTACACCCTTTTCTTTTTCTTTCTTTCTTTTGTTCTTGTAACTACTACGCCCTTTTCTTTCTTTTTCTTTCTTTCTTTTGTTCTTGTCACCACTACTCCCTTTTCTATTTCTTTCTTTTTTTCGTTCTTGTAACTACTACGCCCTTTTCTTTTTCTTTCTTTTTTTCGTTCTTGTAACCACTACACCATTTTCTTTTTCTTTCTTTCTTTCGTTCTTGTCACCACTACTCCCTTTTCTATTTCTTTCTTTTTTTCGTTCTTGTCACCAGTACGCCCTTTTCTATTTCTTTCTTTCTTTTGTTCTTGTAACTACTACTCTCTTTTCTTTTTCTTTCTTTCTTTCGTTCTTGTAACTACTACGCCCTTTTCTTTTTCTTTCTTTCTTTTGTTCTTGTCACGACTACGCCCTTTTCTTTTTCTTTCTTTCTTTCGTTCTTGTAACTACTACGTCCTTTTCTTTTTCTTTCTTTCTTAAGTTCTTGTCACCACTACTCCCTTTTCTTTTTCTTTCTTTCTTAAGTTCTTGTCACCACTACGCCCTTTCCTTTTTCTTTCTTTCTTTTGTTTTTGTCACTACAACCCTCTTTTCTTTATCTTTCTCTTTTTGTTCTTGTAACTACTACGCCCTTTTCTTTTTCTTGCTTTCTTTTGTTTTTGTCATCACAAATCCCTTTTCTTTATCTTTCTTTCTTTCTTTTGTTCTTGTAACCACTACTCCCTTTTCTTTTTCTTCCGTTCTTTCGTTCTTTTCACAACTACACCCTTTTCTTTTTCTTTCTTTCTTTGTTCTTGTCACCACAACTCCCTTTTTCTTTTCCTTTCTTTCTTTCTTTCTTTCGTTCTTGTCACCACTACTCCCTTTTCTTTTCCTTCTTTTCTTTCGTTCTTGTAACCACAACCCCCTTTTCTTTTTCCTTCTTTCTTTCTTTCGTTCTTGTAACCACTACTCCCTTTTCTTTTTCTTTCTTTCTTTCGTTCTTGTAACAACTACGCCCTTATCTTTTTCTTTCTTTCTATTGTTCTTGTAATCACAACCCCCATTTCTTGTCCTTTCTTTCTTTCGTTCTTGTCACCACTACTCCCTTTTCTTTTTCTTTCTTTCTTTCTTTTTTTGTTCTTGTAAACACTACGCCCTTTTTTCTTTCTTTCTTTTTTTGTTACTACAACCTTCTTTTCTTTTTCTTTTATTTTGTTCTTGTAACCACTACTCCCTTTCTTTTTCTTTCTTTCTTTCGTTCTTGTAACTACTACGCCCTTGTCTTTTTCTTTCTTTCGTTCTTGTAACCACTACACCCTTTTCTTTTTCTTTCTTTCTTTTGTTCTTGTCACCACTACACCCTTTTCTATTTCTTTCTTTCTTTTGTTCTTGTAACTACTACTCCCTTTTCTTTTTCTTTCTTTCTTTTGTTCTTGTCACCACTACACCCTTTTCTATTTCTTTCTTTCTTTTGTTCTTGTAACTACTACTCCCTTTCTTTTTCTTTCTTTCTTTCGTTCTTGTAACTACTACGCCCTTGTCTTTTTCTTTCTTTCGTTCTTGTAACCACTACACTCTTTTCTTTTTCTTTCTTTCTTTCGTTCTTGTAACTACTACGCTCTTTTCTTTTTCTTTCTTTCTTTTGTTCTTGTAACGACTACGCCATTTTCTTTTTCTCTCTTTCTTTCGTTCTTGTAACAACTACGCCCTTTTCTTTTTCTTTCTTTATTTTGTTCTTGTCACGACTACGCCCTTTTCTTTTTCTTTCTTTCTTTCGTTCTTGTCACCACTACGCCCTTTTCTTTTTCTTTCTTTCTTTTGTTTTTGTCACTACAACCCTCTTTTCTTTCTCTTTCTCTTTTTGTTCTTGTAAACACTACGCCCTTTTCTTTTTCTTGCTTTCTTTTGTTTTTGTCATCACAACCACCTTTTCTTTATCTTTCTTTCTTTCTTTTGTTTTTGTAACCACTACTCCCCTTTCTTTTTCTTCCGTTCTTGCGTTCTTGTCACAACTACACCCTTTTCTTTTTCTTTCTTTCTTTGTTCTTGTCACCACAACTCCCTTTTTCTTTTCCTTTCTTTCTTTCTTTCTTTCGTTCTTGTAACCACTACTCCCTTTTCTTTTCCTACTTTTCTGTCGTTCTTGTAACGACAACCCCCTTTTCTTTTTCCTTCTTTCTTTCTTTCGTTCTTGTAACCACAACCCCCTTTCCCTTTTTCTTCTTTCTTTCTTTCGTTCTTGTAACCACTACTCCATATTCTTTTTCTTCCGTTCTTTCGTTCTTGTCACCACAACTCTCTTTTCTTGTCCTTTCTTTCTTTCGTTCTTGTCACCACTACTCCCTTTTCTTTTTCTTTCTTTCTTTTTTTGTTCTTGTAAACACTACGCCGTTTTTTCTTTCTTTCTTTTTTTGTTACTACAACCTTCTTTTCTTTTTCTTTTATTTTGTTCTTGTAACCACTACTCCCTTTCTTTTTCTTTCTTTCTTTCGTTCTTGTAACTACTACGCCCTTGTCTTTTTCTTTCTTTCGTTCTTGTAACCACTACACCCTTTTCTTTTTCTTTCTTTCTTTTGTTCGTGTCACCACTACACCCTTTTCTTTTCCTACTTTTCTGTCGTTCTTGTAACGACAACCCCCTTTTCTTTTTCCTTCTTTCTTTCTTTCGTTCTTGTAACCACAACCCCCTTTCCCTTTTTCTTCTTTCTTTCTTTCGTTCTTGTAACCACTACTCCCTATTCTTTTTCTTCCGTTCTTTCGTTCTTGTCACCACAACTCTCTTTTCTTTTACTTTCTTTCTTTCGTTCTTGTCACCACAACCCCCTTTTCTTTTCCTTCTTTTCTTTCGTTCTTGTCACCAATACACCCTTTTCCTTTTCTTTCTTTCTCTTGTTCTTGTCACCACAACCCCCTTTTCTTTTTTTTCTTTACTTTTTTTTTGTAACCACTAGGCCGTTTTCGTTTTCTTTTGTTCTTGTCACCACTACGCCTTTTTCTTTTTCGTTCTTTCTTTTGTTCTTGTAACCACCACGCCTTTTTCTTTTTCTTCCTTTCTTTTTGTTCTTGTCACCACACTCCCCTTTTATTTTTCTTTCTTTCTTTTGTTCTTGTCACCACATCCCCCTTTTCTTTTTCTTTTTTTCTTTGTTCTATTCACCATTACGCCCTTTTCTTTTTCTTTCTTTCGTTTGTTCTTGTCACCACAACCCACTTTTCTTTTTCTTTCTTTCTTTTGTTTTTGTAACTACAACCCTCTTTCCTTTTTCTTTCTTTCTTTTGTTCTTGCAACCACTACGCCCTTTTCTTTTTCTTTCTTTCTTTCTTTTGTTTTTGTCACTAGAACCATCTTTCCTTTTTCTTTCTTTTTTTTTGTTCTTGTCACCACAACCCCCTTTTCTATTTTTTTCCTTAATTTTGTTTTTGTAACCACTACGCCCTTTTCTTTTTCTTTCTTTTTTTGTTCTTGTCACCACTACACCCTTTTCTTTTTCTTTTTTTCTTTTGTTGTTGTAACTACTACGCCCTTTTCTTTCTTTTTCTTTTTTTCTTTTGTTCTTGTCACCACTACGCCCTTTTCTAATTCTTTCTATCTTTTGTTCTTGTAACTACTACTCTCTTTTCTTTTTCTTTCTTTCTTTCGTTCTTGTAACTACTACGCCCTTTTATTTTTCTTTCTTTCTTTTGTTCTTGTCACGACTACGCCCTTTTCTTTTTCTTTCATTCTTTCGTTCTTGTAACTACTACGCCCTTTTCTTTTTCTTTCTTTCTTTTGTTCTTGTCACGACTACGCCCTTTTCTTTTTCTTTCATTCTTTCGTTCTTGTAACTACTACGCCCTTTTCTTTTTCTTTCTTTCTTTTGTTCTTGTCACGACTACGCCCTTTTCTTTTTCTTTCTTTCTTACGTTCTTGTCACCACTACGCCCTTTTTTTCTTTCTTTCTTTTGTTTTTGTCACTACAACCCTCTTTTCTTTATCTTTCTCTTTTTGTTCTTGTAAACACTACGCCCTTTTCTTTTTCTTGCTTTTTTTTTGTTTTTGTCATCACAACTCCCTTTTCTTTATCTTTTTTTCTTTCTTTTGTTCTTGTAACCACTACTCCCTTTTTCTTTTCCTTTCTTTCTTTCGTTCTTGTAACCACTACTCCCCTTTCTTTTCCTTCTTTTCTTTCGTTTTTGTAACCACAACCCCCTTTTCTTTTTCCTTCTTTCTTTCTTTCGTTCTTGTAACCACTACCCCTTTTTCTTTTTCTTTCTTTCTTTCGTTCTTGAAACAACTACGCCCTTATCTTTTTCTTTCTTTCTATTGTTCTTGTTAACCACAACCCCCTTTTCTTGTCCTTTCTTGCTTTCGTTCTTGTCACCACTACTCCCTTTTCTTTTTCTTTCTTACTTTTTTGTTCATGTAAACACTACGCCCTTTTTTCTTTCTTTCTTTTTTTTTGTTACTACAACCTTCCTTTCTTTTCCTTTTTTTTGTTCTTGTAAACAAAACGCCCTTTTTTGCTTTCTTTCGTTATTGTAACCACTACGCCCTTTTCTTTTTCTTTCTTTCTTTCGTTCTTGTCACCACTACGCCCTTTTCTTTTTCTTTCTTTCTTTTTTTTTTGTTACTACAACCTTCCTTTCTTTTTCTTTTATTTTGTTCTTGTAAACACAACGCCCTTTTTTTCTTTCTTTCGTTATTGTAACGACTACGCCCTTTTCTTTTTCTTTCTTTCTTTCGTTCTTCTCACCACTACGCCCTTTTCTTTTTCTTTCTTTCTTTCGTTGTTGTAACTCCTACGCCCTTTTCTTTTTTTTCTTTCTTTCTTTTGTTCTTGTCACCACAACCCCCTTTTCTTTTTCTTTCTTTTGTTCTTGTAACCACTACGCCCTTTTCTTTTTCTTTCTTTCTTTCTTTCGTTCTTGTCACCAATACGCCCGTTTCTTTTTCTTTCTTTATTTTCGCCTATCACCATTACTCCCTTTTCTTTCTTTTTTTGTTCTTGTCACCACTACTCCCTTTTCTGTTTTTTTTCTTTCTATTGTTCTTGTCACCACTACGCCCTTTCCTTTTTCTTCCTTTCTTTTGTTCTTGTCACCACTTCGCCCTTTTCTTTTTCTTTCTTTCTTTTGTTCTTGTCACCACTACGCCCTTTTCTTTTTCGCCTTTTCTTTCGTTGTGTCCACTCCTACGCCCTTTTATTTTTCTTTCTTTTTTTTTGTTCTTGTAAACACTACGCCCTTTTTTTCTTTCTGTCTCTATTTTTTGTTACTACAACCTTCTTTTCTTTTTCTTATTTTTTGTTCTAGTTAACACTACGCCCTTTTTTCTTTCTTTCTTTCTTTCGTTTTTGTCACTACAACCCTCTTTTATTTTTCTTTCTTTTTTTGTTCTTGTAAACACGACGCCCTTTTTTCTTTCTTTCTTTCGTTCTTGTAACCACAACCCCCTTTTCTTTTTCTTTCTTTCTTTTGTTCTTGTAACCACTACGCCCCTTTTTTTTCTTCCTTTCTTTTTTTCTTGTAACTACTACGCCCTTTTCTTTTTCTTTCATTGTTCTTGTCACCACTACTCCCTTTTCTTTTTTTCTTTTTTTTCTATTGTTCTTGTCACCACTACTCCTATTTCTTTTTCTTTCTTTCTTTCGTGCTTGTCACCATTACTCCCTTTTCCTTTTTTTTTCTTTTTTCTATTGTTCTTGTAACCACTACGCCCTTTTCTTTTTCTTCCTTTCTTTTGTTCTTGTAACTACTACGCCCTTTTCTTTTTCTCTCATTGTTCTTGTCACCACTACGCCCTTTTTCCTTTCTTTCTTTATTTCGTTCTTGTCACCATTACGCCCTTTTCTTTTTCTTTCTTTCTTTTGTTCTTGTCACTACAACTCCCTTTACCTTTTTTTCTTTCTTTTGTTCTTGTCACCACTACCCCCTTTTACTTTTTTTCTTCTTTTTTTCTATTGTTCTTGTCACCACTACGTCCTGTTCTTTTTCTTTTTTCTTTTGTACTTGTCACCACTACTCTCTTTTCCATTTTTTTTGTTCTTGTCACCACTACTCCAGTTTCTTTTTCTTTCTTTCTTTCGTTCTTGTCACCACTATGCCTATTTCTTTTTCTTCCTTTCTTTTGTTCTTGTAACTACTACGCTTTTTTCTTTTTCTTTCTTTTTTTCTATTGTTCTTGTCACCACTACACCCTTTTTTCTTCCTTTCTTTCCTTTGTTCTTGTAACTACTACGCTTATTCTTTTTCTTCCTTCTTTTCATTCTTGTCACCACTACGATTTTTTTCCCAGTCTTTCTATAGTTTTATTTTCATTTCAATGACGTCACTTCTAGTTGTCGCTTTCTTTTTTACTCGCCTTTTTTTCTTTTTTTACTTTGTCGTTATTTTCATTTTCTTTTTTCTTTCGGTCTTTTCTCTCGTTTCACCTTCAATTTCATTATATTAGATGACAGCGTCTATTGCGTGTAGTAGATTCTATTCTATTCTATCCCCTTCTTACATTCCATTCTTTTTTTCCCTTTTTCTTTCTTTCCTTAACTTATGTCACTTCTTATTTTCTTTATCGCCACTTCCTTTTTCTATCTTTTCTTGTTTCTTTCTTTCTGCCCCCCCCCCCCTTTTATTCTCAGGGATTATACAGCGTGTAGCAGAAACCCTTTCAAATAGTATCGTTTCAGGCCGAATCTCACTTAAAAGCCCCCCCCCCCTCATTAGCAATTAAACGAGTGCTTGGATAACTAAAAAAAATTCCCGTGTTTCTTTAGTTTCGGATTGAGATCAAAGCAATCATTTGCAATCTTGTTCCCTTCTCGCGGTTGATTTTTTTCCTACATCTGAAAAAACAAGAGTTGAATGAAAAATAGAGAGTGATGATTCACTTCATCAGTTCTTCGTTTTTTTTTTAATTTTCTGTCTCGAGATGCGTCCTCGCATCTGTACCGTTCGGTCGGTCGTTTGAAATAGCATTTGAAATAGCATTTTCAAATAGCGTTTGAAATAGCATTTTCAAATAGCGTTTGAAATAGCATTTTCATTTGTACACGCGCAGGTTGAATGGGCACATCTCAAAACATCCACTCTGATTTTATTATATCTAAAACTTATTTTTGCGTGTGGAGAAAGACTCGCTACAATTGCCGTCCAGAGTACATGATAATGGTGGCATAATGGTTGCACATTATCTGCCATGTGTTTCCTCTAAAAATTGTAGCGAGTGTGGAATTATTTCCACCTGCAAACCGTAAATCCTCGCGTTTTATTCATCAAAGTTTATCGGCGTGAACGGACCTGGGCGCCAGCACGTACTAACAAATCAACACAAACAGCAGCAACAGCTGTATCATCATGATGATGATCATCATTATCATGATCATGATGATGATCATCATTATCATGATCATGATCATCGTCGTCGTTATAGTTAATAAGAAAGAACAAAACTGCCAAATTTGAGATTTTAGCCGTCCCAGCAGATAACAGAGTAAAGATCAAAAGGACTGAAAAACTAAGCAGATGCACAGAACTTGCCAGATAACTGAAAGGAATATGGAACATGAAAAAGTCAATATAATACCAATAATCGTAGGAGCACTAGGAACAACGTTTGTTTCCAATTTCGGACGACAATAATGAAAACAGCTGAAATCTTAAGGAAAATACTCGAATGCGGAAACCAACCCACGTAAACAATGAACAAGCCACCTGGAAATTGCAACAGAAATAAAACAATAAACATGAAAGCAATACC
Source organism: Sepiola atlantica (assembly GCA_963556195.1). Classification (NCBI taxonomy): domain Eukaryota; kingdom Metazoa; phylum Mollusca; class Cephalopoda; order Sepiida; family Sepiolidae; genus Sepiola; species Sepiola atlantica. The sequence goes on from OY744524.1 coordinate 51,107,923, forward strand.
ACGTGAACTCGAAGGAACTGAAACCGCAAGAATGTGGAACGACCGAGAAGGGACTAGTGCGGAAAGAGCGAGAATGGAACAGTGCGGAAAGTACTGGGACCGTGAGGAGGCTTATTGCCACCCAAATCCCAGAAAAGATCAATAGTCTTTGCCAGCGAGAAATCAATTGTAAGCGACTTTTGCGATAACGCAAAGTCATTTGCAATGTTATCGAAAGAGGTGGATAGTACTTGAATCATAGGGAGACTTGTTGTTACTCAGACTCCAGGGAACACCACCGGTTGTTATCAGCGAGCAATCACTGATGATGACCTGTTTGAGAACTCTTAGTGAGTAAATAATAATTATAATAATAATAATAATAATAATAACAATGATAATAATAATAATAATAATAATAATAATTTAAAAAAATAAAATAAATAATAATAATAATAATAATAATAATAATAATAATAATAATAATAATAATAATAATAATAATAATAATAATGATGATGATAATAATGATAAATTGAAGAAGGAACGGAAGAAGGAACGGAAACAGAAATTAATGAAGAAACTATTAAGACAACACTAAAGAAAATGGCAAACTGGAAAGCACCAGGTCACGATGGAATACATGCGTACTGGTTCAAAAAATTCACGACCCTACATGAAAGGCTAGCACAGAAACTGAGAGTATGTATCCATAAAACAGATGTACCAGAGTGGATGACCAAAGGAAGGACAACGCTCATACAAAAAGATGCCAAGAAGGGAACGATCCCAAGCAATTACAGACCAATAACCTGTTTACCGACAATGTGGAAAATCCTAACGGCACAACTTCGAGAGCAAATTTACCATTCCCTGAACAGTCGTGGACTACTTCCCGGGGAACAAAAAGGATGCCAGAAAGGAAAAAGAGGGACGCATGATCTGTTATACATAGATCAAAAGATCCTGAAAGAAGTTAAAAGCAAGAAAAAGAACATATCTATGGCATGGATTGACTACAAGAAAGCGTACGACAGAATCCCTCAAGCATGGATAATTGAATGTTTAAAAATGTACAAGATACCCAACAGGATTATTAATTTCATCAAGAAAGCAATGGAAACATGGAGATTAGAACTGACAGCTGAAGGACAATACTTGACGGAGATAAAAATAAAGAGAGGCATTTTCCAAGGAGACTCCCTATCACCACTACTGTTTATCATAGCCATGATGCCACTTAACTACATACTCAGGAAATGTGATGCCGGATACAAGTTCACAGGCAGAGAACAACGAATAAACCATCTCATGTACATGGACGACCTGAAGCTATTTGCAAAAAGCAAAAAGGAACTGGAAAAGCTAATAAATACGACCAGAATCTTCAGTCAGGACATTCAAATGGAATTCCGAATGGAAAAGTGTGCATTGCTAGAGATTAAAAAGGGAAAGTTGGAGACGACTGAGGGCATGGAACTACCCAACCAAGAGCAGATGAGGGCGCTAGATGAACAAGAGAGCTATAAATATTTGGGAGTTTTGGAAGCAGACACAATCAAATCAACAGAAATGAAAGAGAAGATTGGAAAAGAATACCTGAGAAGAACAAGAAAGCTCTTAGAAACAAAATTATATAGCAGAAACCTAATCAAAGGAATAAATACCTGGGCAGTATCACTAATAAGATATTCTGGACCATTCATAAACTGGACTAAAGAAGAACTCAGGCACCTTGATCAGAGGACTAGAAAATTAATGACTATGCACAATGCACTACATCCAAAAGACGATACAGACAGACTCTACGTGAAGAGAAACGAAGGGGGAAGAGGACTGGTAAGTATAGAAGACTGTGTGGACGACACTAAAAAAGAGCTGGAGAAATACATAAACCAGAACACAGAAAAGCTGATCACCGCAGCAAGGGATACCGTCCCAACGAACAATGCAGGAAGCATCGAAACTGCACACAAACAGACAAGAAAAGAAAAATGGGAAGAAAAACAACTACATGGACGCTTCATAAGACTCACAAGAGAAGAAACCAACGTAAATAGCTGGACATGGCTAAGAAAAGGAAACTTGAACAGAGAAACGGGATCTTTACTGATGGCTGCACAGAACAATGCGATTAGGACAAACTACATTAAAGCTAAAATAGATAAAACCCAGGAAAACAATAAATGCAGACTGTGTGGACAAAGAGACGAAACAGTAAATCATATAATAAGTGAATGTAGCAAACTTGCTCAAAAAGAATACAAGAACAGACATGATTGTGTTGGGAAAGTAATACACAGGGAACTGTGCAAACAATTGAATTTCGAATATGCAGACAAATGGTACAAACATAAACCAGAAACAGTACTGGAAAACGAAAAACACAAAATCCTCTGGATATGGATATACAAACAGATAAACTCATACAAGCAAGGAGACCTGATGTTATTATAATAGACAAAAATGAAAAATCTTAAATCGTAAAATTGTAGACTTCGCCGTTCCAGCAGACCACAGAGTGAAGATCAAAGACACGGAAAAACGAAATAAATACACAGAACTAGCCAGAGAACTGAAAGGAATATGGAGCATGAAGAAAGTTAGTATAATACCAATAATCGTAGGAGCACTAGGAACAATCCCAAAAAACATGGAGAAAAGATTTGGAGAAATTAGAATCAAAGGGACTATCGAAACCATACAAAGGACGGCAATGATCAAAACAGTTGCAATCTTAAGGAAAATCCTCGAATGCGGAAACTAACACACATAAGCTACAAAGGCTAACCAGACACAAGGAATTTACAACGGAGAAAACAAGACCACACGAAGAACACCACAACAAGAGCCAAGGAACAGAAACTGCAAGAAACAGCACTTCATAATCCCCCCCCCCCCACAATAAATTACACCGACCTCAGCTATCACTACACAAAAATGAACCAAGAAACAGAAATTACAAGAAACACTATAAGCTCCTCCCTCTCCCTCACCCACCCACCCCCAAAAAATTAAAAAGAATTAAAAAAATTTTTTTTTTTTTTTTTTTACCATAATGGAAGAGAAAAGGAAGGGGAAAAAAATGAATTGAAGAGAAAAAATTTAAAAATTTGAAAAAATATTATTTTATTCTTTTTTTTTTTTTTTTTTTTTTTAAACTGGTGCCGGCCTAGGCTGACACCAGACAACATATTTGTAGAGGGTCGAGGAGGATGAGAAGACCGAGGAGGGACAGCACAAACCAGACCTCCACTGGAAAAGTGCAGAGAGTGCTGAGATCTTGGGGAGGCTTGTTGCCACCCAAATCCCAGAGAAGATCAAGTGTCCTTACCGGCGAGAAATCAATGGTAAGAGACTGTTGCGATACCGCATCGTTATCGAAAAAAGGTGAAGAACACTGGAAGTCTGGGGAGACTTGTTGTCACTCAGACTCCAGGAAATACCACTGGTTGTTGTCGGTGAGCAATCACTGACGATTATCTGTGTGAGAACTCCTAGTGAGTACAAATAATGATGATGATGATGACGACGACGACGACGACGACGACGACAAAGGACAAAATAAACCAACTCATGAATACGGATGATCTTAAGCTGTTTACAAAAAACCCAAAAAACAAAGCAAAACAAAATAATAAAAAAAACAGGTAGAAACACTAATAAGCACAACCAGAATATTTATCCAGGATATTAGAATGGAATTTGGAATGAAAAAGTGTGCAGAACTTCTTGGGAGGAAAGCTCAAAAGAATGGAATGCGTAGAACTGTTCAATTGAGATGTAATGAGGGCACTCAATGAACGCGCAAATATCTGGACATTCTGGAAGAGATGAATGAGACAATAAGAAGAAAATACACAAGAACAAGAATGCTCGTTGAAAATACATTATTTAGTTCAAATCTAATAAAAGTAATAAATATGTGGACCGTATCTCTAGTAAGATACCCTGGACTCTTCATAAACTGGACAAAGAAGAACTCGGGTACATGGATCAAAGAAGCAAGAAACTAATGACTATGCACAACGCCCGACACTCGAAGGATTATACTGATCGACTCTATAAGGGAAAGAAGGGGGAAGAGAACAGATAAACTGTTTGGTCGATGCGATAAAAGGGCTAGAAAATTATATAACAAGAAATGATTAGCACAAAATACATTAGAAGAACAATAATGCTCATTGAAGAAGCTGATTACTGCCGTCAAAAGCACTACCAATATAATCAACACAGAGAACTGCAAAACAGAAAACCGGAGAAAGAAGCAGTTACAAGAATGATTTATAAAATTGACCAAAGAACTAGCACATGTAGACACATGGAAAAGAACACTTGATAAGAGAACAGGAATCAAACAAAACAGCACGATGAGAACAAACTATATAAAAACCAAGATAAATAAGACACACGGAAACAGCAAATGTAAGCTCTGTTGACAAAGAGACGAAACGGTAAACCGTATCGCAAGTGAATGCAGCAAGCTATTATCAAAGAAATATAAAAGTAGACATGACTGGGTTGGAACTGTGAACTGTGGAAACGACTACATTTTGAAACTGCAGACAAATGGTACAGTCACAAAGCCGAGCTAGTATTAGAAAATGAAAGATATAAAATCCCCTGGGATATGGGAATATAAACGGACAATGTCATTCAAGGCGCGATAGTAATGAACAAGAAGGAAAAACCGCAAAATAGTAGATTTCGCCATCCCAAGAGTGAAGATCAAGGAGGCTGAAAAAAAGTAAATACTTGAAGTTTGTAAAGGAGTTAAAGGGAATATAGAATATGAAACATACTATTGTAATGCCAATAATTGTAGGAGCACTAGGAACAGTTCCGAAAGCATGCAAAAAGACTAGGAGAAATTGAAATCAAAGGGAGGATCGACACCATAAAAAAGACGGCACCGAGGAAAATAGCGAACATATTAAGACAAACTCTTAAGTGCGGAAACCAACCCACAAAACACCGACCGATCAGAGTTAAGTTAAAATGCAATAACGCTGCATAAACACAAATGGAAATAGAAAAAGAACATTGCACGTAACCAAGGGAACCTAAACTTTTCGATGTAAGAAAAATATTATAATATTACAGACCCCTCCCCCATCATAAAAAGCAGTGCCACTATCATCAGTTCGTACAATACAAAATGCTCGTTATTGTAGCGGAGAGCAGGAAAGGCAGCCGACTGCTGTGGGCCAGGACGCTTGTCCCCGGCGATCTAAAAGAAGACGTTTGGTTTGCTGCTTGTGTGGAGCAGAGTTGCGGGCGCGAACCCGGAAACGCCCACTTGTGAAAAGTTTAATTTAATTTTTTTTAAAGAGGAAACGGCAGCGGGCGGCTTTGGCGTGGCTCATTAGCATATGTGAGATGTCGCAGAGCACAACAAAACGTGGTTTTGGGAGATGCGTCGCCCTCAGTTAGTCCCGTTTTGAAAAGCGTTAAGTACATTATGTTTTTGCCTTGTTGCCATTTGTTTTTTTTTTACCTTGTTGTTGTTGCTGTTGTTGTTGTTGCTGTTGTTGTTATTCCTTTGGACTGTTGTTTCGTGGAGTTGCATTTTTTTTTTACCACGTTTTTTGTTTGTTTTGTTTTTCTCTTGTTATCAGGTTGGATAACGTATTATGGCGACGGCTACTGGTAGCCTGATTCCTAAAGACAATATAGAGGTTACCGACGAAAAGAAGGGGCTAGCGGAGGTCGTACCTCTATAAAATAATATAAAATAATTTATAGAAAAGGCAAAATTGTGTGCACATTTTGTAACTGACACTTGTGGACATTCCCAAATTAGAGGAGATTAAAAAAAAAGTATAGTCATGTTTGTCGTAGACAAAAAGTTTTTAAAACGTGATTAGAGCCTTCCATCGACCTCATAAGTAAGCTGTTGGCAACGGCAGGCTATAGAGCTCAACGAATCATACGTTGCAAAGGATATAATACGTGGAACACTTTGTTTCCAAGTGAAGAAATCTGCATAAACCTTTTACAAACAGAAATAATCACCAAATATTATATTCTTAAAATGGAATATATCGGGGAAAAGAAGAACCGTTGTATCAATATTTAACGTGCCGTTCCATGTGGACAGGGAACACTTAGGTGCTTCTTTTCTTGAATTATGGAAATATCACCTCGGTAACCTGGGATGAACACCCAGGGATATGGTCTTTCAAAATTCTTATAGACAAGGCAGCATATGACAAAATTCCCTATTACATTCACATTGAAAAGAAGCTCCTGGTAATTGTGGCCGAAAGGAGGCCAGTTTGTTGAGCGTGTGAAGAACTCGGGCACCTCACCTTCGAATGCCCATTGAGAAAGCCCACTGTAATCAAACCCACTATCACGAAGACGAGAGTGAGTCAACACCTAGAAGTACCATTATTCCAAAGAGTGGGGATGCCTTTAAAATCCCCCCAGACAAAACATCTGAAGACGACTACCCAGTACTCCCGGATCTTAGTAAGCTGGAAGACAGGGAGAAGAATGAATGGATCATAGTCCAGGGGAAGAAAACACCCGGTCGCCTAGCCCTTGAATAAATGAGGAAGAGATGCTAACAAAGGATCCAGTAAAGGATAAATTTATAGAAGTTCGTGACTTAAAAAAGAAACTAGACAATGAGAAAGTCCCACCAAGTCCAAAATCCCCCCAAAACTAGCAATCACCCAGAAAATCCCCCTCCCAAAAAGCAACCACTTCCATTACCTTCACAACAAAATCACGTCCAACCCCAAAAGTAATTCCCCCACCGATCACCGCTCTTTTGAAAGAGAGGGAGGATAAGTTAATCCCACTTAGTCCTGTCAAAAACAAGACCGCCTCTTCTCCTAAGCCTTCCCCTTTTGTCTCCCTTAAAACACACCCAAAAGTACTCCCCCTGCATCCCTGCAAAACAGCCCTCTTCTGCATCACCCTCACTACAAAACAAAGCTAGTACCCCTGTCCACTCCCCAATGAAAGAAGATATGCCACCTCCACCTCCCCTCCACCTCAAAGTAAAAAAAGAGAGGAGCCCCCCCCCCCCTTGAAAGAGGAAGAAAGAAAACAGCATTTCTCCCTTGGTAAGGACCTATGTGCGGTGTCTCAAGTCCACGAAGATACGGCTAAACACCATCAATTATCCAACTTAAAAAATCTCCTGTTAGAAATCCCCTTAACTTCCCTAACGCAGTAAGAGTCTTCACCGTTATTAGAAAAAGAGCGGAAGCTAAAGAACTATGGCAGATGTTGGAGAAGACTAATATCAATTTCAATTTATCTCCTCCAATGGTTATATTTAAAAATGAAGAATTGAAGTGTTTGAGAAAGGTTTGTGTTGGGAGGGTCCCTGCTCGGGTGCACCCTTCCCTTTATAGGATAGCCAAACTACCGTATCCTTTGTATGTTGGCAGCTTCTCCCATTATGGGCTAATCAACATTCAGATGACACAACATTCTTTTGGGAGAGCCGTCGGCATCCTAACGTCATCGATGTTCGTTTCTGGAACCCAACCCTAAGAACTCTTAATGGCTCTCTATCTAGCTAGCATAAGTGTCAAGGAATGTATAGACATCGTACTTTTTTTTATCGTTTACTAACTTATGAAAAAACAAAGATATACTTATCGAATATCAAATGACACAAATAACTTTTGTGACTTGTCTTCTCATTCCCGCCCGCTATAAATTCGGAAGTGCTTTTGTCACGCTGTCCCGTAGTCGCGAGGAGAACGCACGCGCGCACTAACACATTACATAACACACAAGTTTACCCAACGTTTTGTTATTATAGACAAACTAAGAAATTTCTGAACAGTAAATAAAAACGTATGTTACATAGAAGTGGATACGATTGATAGCATTCAGCTCGTGATTTTAATTCACGAGCCTATTTTCGACACGTACATATGTCTTCCAACGTCATCTCGACTCTGGGTGTGCTGGAAGCAGATGTGATGTCAACCGAAGGGGAGAGAACGGATTCAGCTATCAGTCGCATGGGAGCATCGAGATGCGATAGACGTGTAAAAAGGCTGTTATTTGAACATAACAACAACAACAACAACAACAAATCTGTAGACGAGAATTCGCCACTATCCCGCCACTGGCAGAAGAAAGGGTACATCAATAGGTCTTCCTTCGAATCTATGGTTCTTCATTCTTCGTGGTTGTGAAATAATTAATTGCAGGTGTCATTGGAAGGAAAAACGCGACGCGGTTATGATGGTGGGAAACACGCGCTAACAAGGGACGTTTATAAACACGTATATTCAAATGATTATGATCTGTAAGGTGTTAGTCCCACATTATTTTGATGTGCACAAATAGCAAAACCTAAAGAACACATTCTGACACTCAGTTCCGACTTACTTAGGTGCCCGAGCTTGTCGTTGAATGCAGTATGGTCCTGCGAGGTGCACCCTTCCACGCATTATCTAATCGCTCAGAGGCGTTGATTTATCAACGGTCACATGAGGCGCCCATGCCAGGCAATGCCAACAAGTCCGGTTGCGGCAGTTTCTTTTTCAAAAATCGGAATAACCTCTTGGGGTTCCCAACCACTCTGCTTTAGTATCGGTTTGTCTAAGACTCACTGTCAGGTTTACTCCAACAGTAATCAGCTACTCTTGGGTAACACCGGGTCGGGTCAGGTAATATATATCGTGATTTAACGTGCGAATTAAAACCAGTCGACAGCCTTTACATTCTCAGCATAACGAAATGCATTCCATGATTTTATAATTTCGTGTTTATCTATTATTTCGTTCGCCTAACAGTAGCAGTGTACCAGCTGGTTGCCATGGTGATAATAATTGCTGCCGATTTTTATTTTGACATACGCTCATAAATTTTGAAATAGGTGTTCTCGTGCTGTGCCGACAATTCAAAGAATTATTTTTTTAAATACATGTCATATTTGCAATAATATATGCAATAGTCATGGGAGGTCATCAGCCCTATTTCTATATCATGATAGGTTCATTGCATGTGGTCTGTGTTGCTCTAGTTCTATCAGGGAATACTGACGGGACAGAACTAGCTATTTCTGGGCGAAATTGACTTTTTAGAGTACATTTAACTATACATTGACTTTTAACGGTTCCATTACGCTCACTTCGCGCACACTGTTTCCGTCTTTTTTGCTTTCCTCTCTTTGTATTGCTACCCGGAATTCAATTTAGTGTAGGATATCTCTTGTGTTAGAATTCACCACAACTCACAAATATTACGGGAGACAATTCTCCCAGGAATTACAACCCCCTTTCGAAAGGTTGATGGGGTTATTGCTGTCACCTGAAGCATTGTAATCCGTGAAACGGTGCCGACAAAACCGAGCAGGACATTTTAGGGCGAAATAAATTTTTTATAGATCCCTTAAACTATAAAATAACTTCCGGAACGTCAACTGCGTGTGTACCATTTGCATATTCTTTTGTCGTTTCCCATCGGACTTAGGGTTAGTGTTAGAATATAAATATACATAGAGCTTTTGTGTTATTAAAAATTCAATATAGCTCTAAATATAACAGAATTCCCATCACCCAGGCATTACTATCTCCAAAAGACCCTGTTAATTACCACCTAATTCTCGCCTCTACGTAATTATATATATATATATATATATATATATATATATATATATATATATATATATATATATATATATATATATATATATATGAGAGATGAGGATAAAATGCACGATATATCATAAAATGAAATTCCGTAGAAGACACGATGTGTGAAAACGACAAACGGGAAAAAATAAATGTAAATACGTATCTTGATGATTTTGTCCTGTATTTAAATTTGTTTTTCCATTTGTCTTTTTCACACACACACACACGCACGCACACACGCACACACGCACACACGCACACACGCACACACACACACATATATATATATATATATATTGTAATGGTATATATATATACCATTACAATATTTATTATATAAATATATATTACTTTTATTTTCAGACATGTTTCATGCTTACGTAATCTTCATTGATGATAATTATTTCCGGTCGAAGGAGTTGTAAAGTAACCTTCGACTGTGCCGCCTGGTATTCAACTTATATTCAATTAAAATAGGAAATAAGAGAATTTAAAGTCTTTATAATGTCAAATCGGCGGACATAAAGAGTAAGCTTAATTGTATAGTGTTCAACAGCAGAGGGCGGAACATCTCATTATAAATTCTTCTATATACTTAAAAATCTGACATATATATATTTATTAATTAATATTGACGCACATTAAAATGTACGTAAAAATTAATCAATAAATATATATATATATATAAAATAAAAAAATATTGTCACGCCCTGTGAAAAAAGGGCGACTAAATGCAATAATCTTTACCACTTAGGAAGTGAAAAATACTAAGAAAACAGTTATGTTTCAATCGCCAGTAAAACAATAACAAAAAGCTATATATATATATATTATATTATATATTATATATATATATATTATATATATTATATCATATATATATATATTATATATAGTATATCATATATATATATTATATATATTATATCATATACATATATTATATATATTATATCATATATATATATATATATTATATATATATTATATATATTATATCATATATATATATGATATTATATATATTATATCATATATATATGATATTATATATATTATATCATATATATATATATGATAATGTATATATTATATCATATATATATATATTATATTATATATATTATATCATATATATATTATCTATTATATAAAGGGCACTTGTCTGTATGTTTGTCTGTTTGTCTGTTTGTCTGTTTGTATGTCCACATACTCCTCCTAGAGGACCCAGCAAACAGTCACACGGTTGACGTCATTATAACCGGCCAGCCCCGGGACGTATAATATCTCAGAACCGGAAAAAAAATGGACTCTTCGAGGGTCGACTGAGCACTTTTCTCCGATGGGGGGGTGCCTTTTTCCTCGATTTTCAACGTTGTTTAGTACTAATTTGAGAAAAAAACAAAGAATTTGAGAAATAATGCACCGTCATGATTTTAACAGGAAATGACGTCAGAGGAAATCCCTAACGGCTCTTTTTTGAACATGAGTTTATAGTGAAGCAAGTGTTGCTTAATCACAAACGGCACTTTTTTTGATCACGAGTCCATAGTCAAGCATGGGTTGCTTACTTTCTAACGGCACTTTTTTGAACATGAGTCCATAGTGATGCAAGGGTTGCTTAACTCCTAACGGCGCTTTTTGATACATGCGTTTATAGTGACGCAAGTGTTGTTTAATCAATAACGGCACTTTTTTTAACATGAGTTCATAGTGAAGCAAGGGTTGCTTAATCCTAACCACATTTTTTCTGTTGACATGATAACATCCTCCTAGGTATTACCTCCTCCTTTTTGAGAGGTGTGAAGTTAGTGTAGTATCAGTAAAATTAAAGTAATAAATAATTATGCTCCCCCACTGTTTTCACTAATATTTGTATGCTCCCCCATTGTTTTCACTAATATTTCTATACATATTGTATACATATTGAAAACTTGGGGTGGGTGTGGGGGGTGTCGGCATTCGCCGGTGTGAGCGCCTCAGGAGAAATTTGGGGAAGAGGGGGGGATATCGGCATTCGGCGGTGGGGCGCCTCAGGCCAAATCTGGGGAGGGTGAGTGTCGGCATTCGGCGGTGGGGCGCCTCAGGAGAAATTCGGGGAGGAGTGTCGGCATTCGCCAGTATGAGCGCCTCAGGCCGAATTTGGGGGAGTGTCGGCATTCGCCGGTGTGAGCGACTCAGGCCGAATTTGGTGGAGTGTCGGCATTCGTCGGTGGTGCGCCTCAGGCCAAATTTGGAGATGGGGGATTGTCGGCATAATGCAAAGTCACGATTTTAGCAGGAAATGACGTCAGAGGAAATCCTTAACGGCACTTTTTTGAACATGAGTTTATAGTGAAGCACGGGTTGCCTTATCCCAACGAAACATAAGTTTTTATTGAAGCAATTGTTGCTTAATCCCTAACGGCATTTTTTTGAACATGAGTCCATAGTGAAGCAAGGGTTGCTTAATTCCTAACGGCACTTTTTTGAACATGAATCCACAGTGAAGCCAGGGTTGCTTAATCAATACCGGCACTTTTTTGAACACGAGTTTGTAGTGAAGCCAGGGTTGCTTAATCCTAACTGCATTTCTTCTGTTGACATGATACCATCCTCCCAGGTATAACCTCCTTCTTTTTGAGAGGTGTGAAGTTAGTGTAGTATCAGTAAAATTAAAGTAATAAATAATTATGCTCCACCATTGTTTTCACTAATATTTGTATACATATGATATAACGTCTAAATAAGTAAAGTAAGACGAAAAATAATTATGCTCCACCACTGTTTTCACTAAAATGTGTATACATATTAAATAACGTCTCAATATGTAAAGTAAGAAGAAATATAATTATGCTCCGCCATTGTTTTCACTAATATTTGAATACATGTTAAATAACGTCTCAATAAGTAAAGTAAAAAGAGAAATAATTATGCTCCGCCACTGTTTTCACTAATATTTGTATACATATTAAATAACGTCTCAATAAGTAAAGAAAGAAAAAAAATAATTATGCTCCACCATTGTTTTCACTTATATTTTTATACATGTTAAATAACGTCTCAATAAGTAAAGTAAAAAGAGAAATAATTATGCTCCACCATTGTTTTCACTAATATTTGTATACATGTTAAATAACATTTTTTTGTTTTGAACTTAAAATATTTCTCAGGGTTGGGGAGAATGAAAAAATAAGGGGCTAGAGATATTGAAGGGTCGGGGAAAATTTTAGGGGTCAGCCCGAACTTTTTAGGGGTCAGGCCAAATTTTTATGTTTTTTTTTGTTTTGAAGTCAAAATATATCTAATGGTTGGGGGAGAGTGAAAAATTAGGGGGCTGGAGAGATTTAGGGGTCGGGGAAAATTTTAGGGGTCATGGCGGAACTTTTTAGGGGTCAGGCCAAATTTTTTTGGTTTTTTTGGTTTTGAACTCAAAATATTTCTCATGGTTGGGGGAGAGTGAAAAATTAGGGGGCTAGAGAGATTTAGGGGTCGGGGAAAATTTTAGGGGTCAGGACGAACTTTTTAGGGGTCAGGTCAAATTTTTTTCTGTTTATTGGTCTTGAACTCAAAATATTTCTCAAGGTTGGGGGAGAGTGAAAAATTAGGGGGCTGGAGAGATTTAGGGGTCGGGGAAAATTTTAGGGGTCAGGTGGAACTTTTTAGGGGTCAGGCCAAATTTTTTTGTTTTTGGTTTTTTTGAAGTCAAAATATATCTCATGGTTGGGGGAGAGTGAAAAATTAGGGGGCTGGAGAGATTTAGGGGTCGGGGAAAATTTTAGGGGTCAGGACGAACTTTTTAGGGGTCATGCCAAATTTTTTTGTTTTTTTTTGTTTTTTTTTGTTTTGAAGTCAAAATATATCTCATGGTTGGGGGAGAGTGAAAAATTAGGGGGCTGGAAAGATTTAGGGGTCGGGGAAAATGTTAGGGGTCAGGCGGAACTTTTTAGGGGTCAGGCCAAATTTTTTTGTTTTTTTTGGTTTTGAACTCAAAATATTTCTCATGGTTGGGGGAGAGTGAAAAATTAGGTGGCTGGAGAGATTCAGGGGTCGGGGAAAATTTTAGGGGTCAGGCGGAACTTTTTAGGGGTCAGGCCAAATTTTTTTGTTTTTTTTTTGTTTTGAAGTCAAAATATTTCTCATGGTTGGGGGAGAGTGAAAAATTAGAGGCTGGAGAGATTTAGGGGACGGGGAAAATTTTAGGGGTCAGGCCAAATTTTTTAGGGTCTGCCCAAATTTAGGGGCGGCGATATGTCTGTATTTAGCTTCCACACCGGGGCGGCGATAGGTACTTATTTAGCATTCAGCAGTGGTGATAGGTACTTATATAGCATGTGCACATGGGCGGTAATAAGTACGTATATAGTATGCACACCGGGGCAGTGATAGGTATGTATTTAGCATGCGCACTGAGGAAGCAATCGGTTCATATATAGCACGCGCACGGGGCGGCGGTAGGTACGTATATAGCACGCGGACAGGGGCGGCGAAAGGTACATATTTAAAATTCACACCGGGCGGCGAAAGGTACATATTTAAAATTCACACAGGGGCGGCGATAGGTACGTATTTAGCATTCACACCGGGGCGGCGATAGGTATGTATTTAGCATTCACACCGGGGCAGCGATAGGTATGTATTTAGCATTCGCACCGGGGCGGCGATAGGTATGTATTTAGCATTCGCACCGGGGCGGCGATATGTACGTATTTAGCTTCCGCACCGGGGCGGCGATAGGTATGTATTTAGCATTCGCACCGGGGCGGCGATATGTACGTATTTAGCTTCCACACCAGGGCGGCGATAGGTACGTATTCAGAATTCAGGGGTGGCGATAGCTACGTTTATAGCATGTACACACGGGCAGCAATAAGTACGTACATAGCATGCGCTCTGCGGCGGCGATCAGTACATATATTGCATGCGTACCGGGGCGGCGAAAGGTATGTATTTCGCATTCGCACCGTAGTGGTGATAGGTACGTATTTAGCATTCGCACTGGGGCGGCTATAGGTACGTATTTAGCATTCGCACCAGGGCGGCTATAGGTACGTATTTAGCATTCGCACTGGGCCGGCGATAGGTACGTATTTAGCATTCACACCAAAGCGGCAATATGTACATATTAATTATTCGCACTAGGGCAGTGATAGGTACTTATGTAGCATGCACACCGGAGCGCAATTGGTATGTCTTTAGTATTCGCACTAGGGCAGCAATAGGTACTTATGTAGCATGCACACCGGGGCGCAATAGGTATGTATTTAGTATTCACACCGGGGCAACGATAGGTACTATTTAGCATTCGCAACGGGGCGGCGATAGGTACTTAAATAGTATCTGCACCGGGGCGGCGATAGGTACGTATATAGTATGTGCACTGGGGCGGCGATAGGTACGTATATAGTATGCGCACCAGGGTGATGATAGATACGTATATAGTATGAACACCGGGGTGGAGATAAGTACCTATATAGAAGGCGCAGATAGAGGTGTTACTTTTTATAGAAATATGTCATACTATTACCCTGGGCAATAGGAGAAATGGTGGGGAAGAAACAGCTTTTGCAAAAGGCAAAATTAGAAAGTAGCGGCGAAATGGGGCGACCAGGAAAGAGAAAGGTAGCAGATAAAGAGACGGCTATAGAGAGAGGGGGCGGACATAGAAGTTTGAATATAAAGATGTTACACACACGATCTTTCTTCAAATATATGTTTTTATGACCCCGAGCAACGCCGGGTAGCCCCGCTAGTCTCCTATATAAAGGGCAGTTGTCTGTATGTTTGTCTGTTTGTCTGTTTGTATGTCCAGATACTCCTCAAAAACTACGCGACGACATGTCGAAAAGTTGATATCTTTAGCACCGTACATATCCCGGAATCATAATATCTAAAAATCACGACAAACGATTCACTCGCTGACAGTCAACCGGACCACTTTCCGACAAAAGGTAGCAGTTTTTTCGTATTTTACACGAAATTTCAACGTTAATATGTAGTAAATTCGAAATAATCTAATGTATTTATGTACTAATACGATAAAAATGCAGTGTCACTATAAACATCCCATAATCCCTTGCCGGATGTACCCGGTCTTGCCCTAAATTGTGTCCGGTTGTATCAAATCATCCAATAACTTCTGTCCGGTTGCATCAATAACAACATAGGGATCCTACGTTAAGAGTGTGTAGTGAAACAAGGGTTGCTCAATCACATCCGCACCTGTCCCATAATCCCTTGCCGGATGTACCCGGTCTTGCCCTAAATTGTGTCCGGTTATATCAGGTCATCATGACGTCAGAGAGTGGCAGTTTTCCTTTCTGTGAATTTTTCCCTCTCACACTTTCTTTCTTAATTATTAATAGACGATAATATTCCCCCCCCCTCCCTCCCTGTGGCCGTTCTGTTATCATGATAGGAATTACCTCCTCCTTTCAGGCTAAATTGGGGGGGGGGGGGACGGTATTCGCCCGTGTGAGCATTACCTCCTCCTTTTTTGAGAAGTGTAGGGGTAGGGTAGTATCGGTTCCGTTGTCATGATGCACTGATCCCATGCATTACCTCCTCTTTTTTTGAGAAGTGTAGATGTAGAATAGTATCGGTTCCGTTATCATGATGGGCTCATCCCATGAATTACCTCCTCCTTTTTTGAGAAGTGTAGGGGTAGGGTCGTATCGGTTCCGTTGTCATGATGCCCTCATCCCATGCATTATCTCTCCCTTTTTTGAGAAGTGTTGAGGTAGGGTCGTATCGGTTCCGTTGTCATGATGCCCTACTCCCATGCATTATGTCCTCCTTTTTTGAGAAGTGTTGAGGTAGGGTCGTATCGGTTCCGTTGTCATGATGCCTTCATCCCATGCATTATCTCCTCCTTTTTTGAGAAGTGTTGAGGTAGGGTCGTATCGGTTCCGTTGTCATGATGCACTATTCCCATGCATTACCTCCTCCTTTTTTGAGAAGTGTAGGGGTAGGGTAGTATCGGTTCCGTTGTCATGATGCCCTCATCCCATGCATTACCTCCTCTTTTTTTGAGAAGTGTAGATGTAGAATAGTATCGGTTCCGTTATCATGATGGGCTCATCCCATGAATTACCTCCTCCTTTTTTGAGAAGTGTAGGGGTAGGGTCGTATCGGTTCCGTTGTCATGATGCCCTCATCCCATGCATTATCTCTCCCTTTTTTGAGAAGTGTTGAGGTAGGGTCGTATCGGTTCCGTTGTCATGATGCCTTCATCCCATGCATTATCTCCTCCTTTTTTGAGAAGTGTTGAGGTAGGGTCGTATCGGTTCCGTTGTCATGATGCACTATTCCCATGCATTACCTCCTCCTTTTTATGGAAGTGTAGAGGTAGGGTCCTATCGGTTCCGTTGTCATGATGCACTATTCCCATGCATTACCTCCTCCTTTTTTGAGCAGTGTAGAGGTAGGGTATGTGTGGGTACCCTGCGACCTGACGAAGTATGTGTGGGTACCCTGCGACCCCACGAAGTATGTGTGGGTACCCTGCGACCGTACGAAGTATGTGTGGGTACCCTGCGACCGGACGAAGTATGTGTAGGTACCCTGCGACCGTACGAAGTATGTGTAGGTACCCTGCGACCGCATGAAGTACGTGTGGGTACCCTGCTGCCTGACGAAGTATGTGTGGGTACCCTGCGACCGCACGAAGTATGTGTGGGTACCCTGCGACCGCACGAAGTACGTGTGGGTACCCTGTGACCGAACGAAATATGTGTGGGTACCCTGCGACCGCACGAAGTATGTGTAGGTACCCTGCGAACGGACGAAGTATTTGTGGGTACCCTGCTGCCTGACGAAGTATGTGTGGGTACCCTGCGACCGCACGAAGTATGTGTGGGTACCCTGCGACCGGACGAAGTATGTATAGGTACCCTGCGACCGCACGAAGTATGTGTGGGTACCCTGCGACCGGACGAAGTATGTGTGGGTACCCTGCGACCGCACGAAGTATGTGTGGGTACCCTGCTGCCTAACGAAGTATGTGTGGGTACCCTGCGACCGCACGAAGTATGTGTGGGTACCCTGCGACCGCACGAAGTATGTGTGGGTACCCTGCGACCGGACGAAGTATGTGTGGGTACCCTGCGACCGGACGAAGTATGTATAAGTACCCTGTGACCGCACGAAGTATGTGTGGGTACCCTGCGACCGGACGAAGTATGTGTGAGTACCCTGCGACCGCACGAAGTATGTGTGGGTACCATGCGACCGCACGAAGTATGTGTGGGTACCCTGCTGCCTGACGAAGTATGTGTGGGTACCCTGCGACCCCACGAAGTATGTGTGGGTACCCTGCGACCGTACGATGTATGTGTGGGTACCCTGCTGCCTGACGAAGTATGTGTGGGTACCCTGCGACTGCACGAAGTATGTGTGGGTACCCTGCGACCGCACGAAGTATGTATAGGTACCCTGCGACCGCACGAAGTATGTGTGGGTACCCTGCGATCGCACGAAGTATGTGTGGGTACCCTGCGACCGCACGAAGTATGTGTTGGTACCCTGCGACCGCACGAAGTATGTGTGGGTACCCTGCGACCGGACGAAGTATGTATAGGTACCCTGCGACTGAACGAAGTATGTGTGGGTACCCTGCGACCGGACGAAGTATGTGTGGGTACCCTGCGACCGCACGAAGTATTTGTGGGTACCCTGCGACCGCACGAAGTATGTGATAGTTCCCTGCGACCGGACGAAGTATGTGTGGGTACCCTGTTACCGCACGAAGTATTTGTGGGTACCCTGCGACCGCACGAAGTATGTGTGGGTACAGTGCTGCCTGACAAAGTATGTGTGGGTACCGTGCGACCGCACGAAGTATGTGTGGGTACCCTGCGACCGAACGAAGTATGTATAGGTACCCTGCGACCGCACGAAGTATTTGTGGGTAATCTGCTACCGGACGAAGTATGTATGGGTACTCTGCGACCGCACGAAGTATGTATAGGTACCCTGCTGCCTGACGAAGTATGTGTGGGTACCCTGCAACCGCACAGAGTATGTGTGGGTACCCTGCGACCGCACGAAGTATTTGTGGGTACCCTGCGACCGCACGAAGTATGTGTGGGTACCATGTGACCGAACAAAATATGTGTGGGTACCCTGCGACCGCACGAAGTATGTGTGAGGACCCTGCGACCGGACGAAGTATGTGTGAGTACCCTGCGACCGCACGAAGTATTTGTGGGTACCCTGCGACCGCACGAAGTATGTGTAGGTACCCTGCGAACGGACGAAGTATTTGTGGGTACCCTGCTGCCTGACGAAGTATGTGTGGGTACCCTGCGACCGCACGAAGTATGTGTTGGTACCCTGCGACCGGACGAAGTATGTGTGGGTACCCTGCGACCGGACGAATATGTGTGGGTACCCTGCGACCGCACGAAGTATGTGTGGGTACCCTGCGACCGGACGAAGTATGTATAGGTACCCTGCGTCCGGACGAAGTATGTATGGGTACTCTGCGACCGGACAAAGTATGGGTTGGTACCCTGCGACCGCACGAAGTATGTGTGGGTACCCTGCGACCGCACGAAGTATGTGTGGGTACCCTGCGACCGCACGAAGTATGTGTGGGTACCCTGCGACCGGACGAAGTATGTGTGGGTACCCTGCGACTGCACGAATATGTGTGGGTACCCTGCGACCGTACGAAGTATGTGTGGGTACCCTGCGACCGGACGAAGTATGTGTGGGTACCCTGCGACCGGACGAAGTATGTGTGGGTACCCTGCGACCGGACGAAGTATGTGTGGGTACCCTGCGACCGGACGAAGTATGTGTGGGTACCCTGCGACCGCACGAACTATGTGTGGGTACCCTGACGTCAGAGAGTTGCAGGAAGAAATTCACTCACACTACAACCATTTTTTTCTTTCTCTCTTTTTTTCCGCTCACACCCACACTTTCTTTCTTAATTATTAATAGACGCTAATATCCCCCCCTCCCTATGGCCGTTCTGTTATCATCATAGGCATTCCCTCCTCCTTTCGGGGGGGGGGAGTCGGCATTCGCCGGTGTGAGCGCTTCAGGTGAAATTTGGGGGAGGGGGAGTGTCGGCATTCGCCGGTGTGAGCGCCTCAGGCCAAATCTGGCTAGGGGGAATGTCGGCATTCGGCGGCTCAGGCCAATCTGGGGAGGGGAGGAGGGAAATGTCGGCATTCGGCGGTATGAATGATCGCCTGTGGGGCGCCTCAGGCGAAATTTAGGGATGGGGCGTATTGGCATACGCCGGTGAGGCAGGCGAAATTTGGGGGAGGGGGAGTGTCGGTATTCGCCGGTGTCAGCGCCTCAGGCGAAATTTGGGGGGAGTCGTCGGTGAGACAGATCCCGACCTTGGGGGTATATCAACCGGTACTTTAGGGGAGAGGAAGTGAGCTAAAAGAAAAGGGATTAAAAAATAAAATGATAATCTGATTTTTGATTCGACAGTGTAAGATCGACACCTATTGGATAGGACTAGATATACACTTGATCTCAAGGCAATAATGCCGAGAACAGATACTACACTTTGATCTTAGGCAAAAGGCCGAGAAACATCCGAAATTCAGCTATTTATCAACTTTCCGACAAAAGGTAGCAGTTTTTTCGTATTTTACACCACTTTTTCAACGTTAATATGTAGTAAATTCGAAATAATCTAATGTATTTATGTACTAATCCGATAAAAATGCAGAGTCACTGTAAACATCCCATAATCCTTTGCCGGATGTACCCGGTCTTGCCCGACATTCAGCCCGGTTGTATCAGATCATCCAATAACTTCTGTCCGGATAAATCAATAACAACATAGGAATCCTACGTTATAAGTGTGTAGTGAAACAAGGGTTGCTCAATCACATCCGCACCTGTCCAATAATCCCTTGCTGGATGTACCCGGTCTTGCCCTAAATTGTGTCCGGTTATATCAGGTCATAGTACTCGGCGTTGTCCGGGAAAAAAGTGCTCAATGTCCTAGATAGAGCTACTGTAGAGATAGGTTTGGATAATATTTTAACAGCATCTACGCTGAAAAGGATGGGGGAATCGATAAGAGTTATTTCAGTAGTGCTCAGGAGGCCTCTTTGATTTTCAAAGTACTCGGCGTTGTCCGGGAAAAAAGTGCTCAATGTCCTAGATAGACCTACTGTAGTGATAGGTTTGCATAATATCTTAACAGCATCTACGCTGAAAAGGATGGGGGGATCGATAAGAGTTATTTCAGTAGTGCTCAGGAGGCCTCTTTGATTTTCAAATACTCGGCGTTGTCCGGGAGAAAAGTGCTCAATGTCCTAGATAGAGCTACTGTAGTGATAGGTTTGGAAAATATTTTAACGCCATCTTCGTTCCCCTTTGGACTATTTGGCAGATCAAAAGGAGGGATACCTAAGTGATTTCAGTAGTCCTCAGGAGGCCTCCTTTGTTATCAAAGTACTCAGCGTTGTCCGGGAGAAAAGCGCTCAATGTCCTAGATAGAGCTACTGTAGTGATAGGTTTGGAAAATATTTTAACGCTATCTTCGTTCCCCTTTGGACTATTTGGCAGATCAGAAGGAGAGAGGATACCTATGTGATTTCAGTAGTCCTCATGAGGCCTCCTTGATAATCAAAGTACTCGGCGTTGTCCGGGAGAAAAGTGCTCAATATCCTAGATAGAGCTACTGTAGTGATAGGTTTGGAAAATATTTTAACGCCATCTTCGTTCCCCTTTGGACTATTTCGCAGATCAGAAGGAGAGAGGATACCTAAGTAATTTCAGTAGTTTTCAGGAAGCCTCCTTGATTATCAAAGTACTCGACGTTGTCCGGGAGAAAAGTGCTCAATGTCCTAGATAGAGCTACTGTAGTGATAGGTTTGGAAAATATTTTAACGCTATCTTCGTTCCCCTTTGGACTCTTTCGCAGATCAGAAGGAGAGAGGATACCTAAGTGATTTCAGTAGTCCTCAGGACGCCTCCTTGATTATCAAAGTACTCGGCGTTGTCCGGGAGAAAAGTGCTCAATGTCCTAGATAGAGCTACTATAGTGATAGGTTTGGATAATATTTTAACAGCATCTACGCTGAAAAGGATGGGGGAATCGATATAAGTTATTGCAGTAGTTCTCAGGAGGCATCTTTGATTATCAAAGTACTCGGCGTTGTCCGGGAGAAAAGTGCTCAATATCCTAGATAGAGCTACTGTAGTGATAGGTTTGGAAAATATTTTAACGCCATCTTCGTTCCCCTTTGGACTATTTGGCAGATCAGAAGGAGAGAGGATACCTAAGTGATTTCAGTAGTGCTCAGGAGGCCTCCTTGATTTTCAAAGTACTCGGCGTTGTCCGGGAGAAAATTGCTGAATGTCCTAGATAGAGCTACTGAAGTGATAGGTTAGGATAATATTTTAACAGCATCTACGCTGAAAAGGATGGGGGAATCGATAAGAGTTATTTAAGGAGTGCTCATGAGGCCTCCTTGATTTAAAAATTACTCGGTGTTGTCCGGGAGAAAAGTGCTCAATATCCTAGATAGAGCTACTGTAGTGATAGGTTTGGAAAATATTTTAACGCCATCTTCGTTCCCCTTTGGACTATTTATCAGATCAAAAGGAGGGATACCTAAGTGATTTCAGTAGTGCTCAGGAGGCCTCCTTGATTTTCAAAGTATTTGGCGTTGTCCGGGAGAAAAGTGTTCAATGTCCTTGATAGAGCTACTGAAGTGATAGGTTAGGATAATATTTTAACAGCATCTACGCTGAAAAGGATGGGGGAATCGATAAGAGTTATTTAAGGAGTGCTCATGAGGCCTCCTTGATTTAAAAATTACTCGGTGTTGTCCGGGAGAAAAGTGCTCAATATCCTAGATAGAGCTACTGTAGTGATAGGTTTGGAAAATATTTTAACGCCATCTTCGTTCCCCTTTGGACTATTTATCAGATCAAAAGGAGGGATACCTAAGTGATTTCAGTAGTGCTCAGGAGGCCTCCTTGATTTTCAAAGTATTTGGCGTTGTCCGGGAGAAAAGTGTTCAATGTCCTTGATCGAGCTACTGTAGTGATAGGTTTGGATAATATTTTAACAGCATCTATGCTGAAAAGGATGGGGGAATCGATAAGAGTTATTTAAGGAGTGCTCATGAGGCCTCCTTGATTTAAAAATTACTCGGTGTTGTCCGGGAGAAAAGTGCTCAATATCCTAGATAGAGCTACTGTAGTGATAGGTTTGGAAAATATTTTAACGCCATCTTCGTTCCCCTTTGGACTATTTATCAGATCAAAAGGAGGGATACCTAAGTGATTTCAGTAGTGCTCAGGAGGCCTCCTTGATTTTCAAAGTATTTGGCGTTGTCCGGGAGAAAAGTGTTCAATGTCCTTGATCGAGCTACTGTAGTGATAGGTTTGGATAATATTTTAACAGCATCTATGCTGAAAAGGATGGGGGAATCGATAAGAGTTATTTAAGGAGTGCTCATGAGGGTTCCTTGATTTAAAAATTACTCGGTGTTGTCCGGGAGAAAAGTGCTCAATATCCTAGATAGAGCTACTGTAGTGATAGGTTCGGAAAATATTTTAATGCCATCTTCGTTTCCCTTTGGACTATTTGGCAGATCAGAAGGAGAGAGGATACCTAAGTTATTTCAGTAGTGCTCATGAGGCCTCTTTTATTTTTAAAGTACTCGGCGTTGTCCGGGAGAAAATTGTTCAATGTCCTAGATAGAGCTACTGTAGTGATAGGTTTGGATAATATTTTAAGAGCATCTACGCTGAAAACCTATTTAGCATTCGCACCGCGACTGCAATAGGTACGTATTTAGCATTCAGCGGTGGCGATAGGAAGTATATAGCATGTGCACATGGGCGGCAATAAATACGTATATAGCATGCGCATCGGGAGTATAAAAAAAATTGGGGGGGAGGCAAAACATTTATTTTGTCTTTTATCTTTTTCATTGAAAATATTTATGTGTATGGGGAGAATGAAAAAAAAAATTTTCGGGGGAGTGGGCTAAAAAATTTTTTTTTTTTCTTTTTTAAAATAAAAATATTTCTATGTATGGGGGGAACATAAAATTTTGGGGGTGTAAGGGCGTCAAAAATTTTTCTTTTTTTTTCCTTTAAATTAAAAATATTTCTAAGTATGTGGGAGGATAGAAAAAAAATTTTCTTGTGGGGAGGCAAAAAAATGTATTTTTTTCTGTTTGTAACTAAAAATATTTATATTTATGATAGTGACAATACATAAATGAACACTATTTTGTTTTTCTAACACGACAGGGCCGAATAAATATAAGTTCTTACGTATGCGAACTGGGCTGGAGATTGGTACATATATAGTATGTGTACCCTTGCAGAGATAGGTAAGTATGTAGTATGCGCACCAGAGCCGCGATAGGTACGAATATAGTATGCACACCGGGTCGGCGATAGGTTTATATATAGTATGTGTACCGGGGTGGCAATAGGTACTATATAGTAGTGCATAGGGGTGGCTATAGCTACGTATTTAGCATTCGCACCGGGGTTGCGATAGGTATGTATTCAGCAATCGCACCGGGGTGGCGATATGTACATATTTAGTATTCGCACTGGGGCAGTGATAGGTACATATGGTGTATGAACACCTGGGCGACAATATGTACGTATTTAGCATTCATCCCTGGGCGGAGATAGGTACTTATTTAGCATTCAGCGGTGGCGATAGGTACGTATATAGCATGTGCACATGGGCGGCAATAAGTACGTGATAGGTATGTATTATGCATGCGCACTGGGGCAGCGATCGGTTCATATATAGCACGCGCACCGGGGCAGCAGTAGGTACATATATAGCAGGCGCACCGGGGCGGCGAAAGGTACGTATTTAGCATTCACACCGGGGCGGCGATAGGTATGTATTTAGCATTCACACCGGGGCAGCGATAGGTATGTATTTAGCATTCACACCGGGGCAGCGATAGGTATGTATTTAGCATTCGCACCGGGGCGGCGATAGGTATGTATTTAGCATTCGCACCGGGGCGGCGATAGGTATGTATTTAGCATTCACACCGGGGCGGCGATAGGTATGTATTTAGCATTCGCACCGGGGTGGCGATAGGTATGTATTTAGCATTCACACCTGGGCGGCGATAGGTATGTATTTAGCATTCACACCGGGGCGGCGATAGGTATGTATTTAGCATTCACACCGGGGCGGCGATAGGTATGTATTTAGCATTCGCACCGGGGCGGCGATAGGTATGTATTTAGCATTCGCACCGGGGCGGCGACAGGTATGTATTTAGCATTCGCACCGGGGCGGCGATAGGTATGTATTTAGCATTCGCACCGGGGTGGCGATATGTACGTATTTAGCTTCCGCACCGGGGCGGCGATAGGTACGTATTTAGAATTCACACAGGAGCCACGATAGGTACGTATTTAGAAATCGCACTAGCGCGGCGATATGTATGTATTTAGCATTCGTACCGGGGCGGCGATATGTACATATTTAGCTTCCACACCGGGGCGGCGATAGGTACGTATTCAGAATTCAGGGGTGGCGATAGCTACGTATATAGCATGTACACATGGGCAGCAATAAGTACGTACATAGCATGCGCACCGGGGCGGCGATCAGTACATATATAGCACGTGCACCGGGGCGGCAATAGGTACGTATATAGCACGTGCACCAGAACGGCGAAAGGTATGTATTTCGCATTTGCACCAGGGTGGTGATAGGTACGTATTTAGCATTCGCACCGGGGCGGCTATAGATACGTATTTAGCATTCACACCAGGGCGGCTATAGGTTACGTATTTAGCATTCGCATCTGGCTGGCGATAGGTACGTATTTAGCATTCGCACCAAAGTGGTGATAGGTACGTATTTAGAAATTCGCACCAATGCGGCAATATGTACATATTAATTATTCCCACTAGGGCAGCGATATGTACTTATGTAGCATGCACACCGGGGCGGCGATAGGTACTATTTAGCATTCGCAACGGGGCGGCGATATGTACTTAAATAGTATCTGAACTGGGGCGGCGATAGGTACGTATATAGTATGTGCACTGGGGCGGCGATAGGTACGTATATAGTATGCGCACCGGGGTGATGATAGATACGTATATAGCATAAACACCGGGGTGGAGATAAGTACCTATATAGAAGGCGCAGATAGAGGTGTTACTTTTTATAGAAATATATCATACTATTGCCCTGGGCAACGTAGGAGAAATTGTGGGGAAAGAACAGCTTTCGCAAAAGGCAAAATTAGAAAGTAGCGGTGAAATGCGGCGACCAGGGAAGAGAAAGGTAGAAAGATAAAGAGACGTCTATAGAGAAGGTGGAGGGGGGGGGAGAAATAGAAGTTTGTATATAAAGATGTTACACACACGATTTTTCTTCAATTATATGTTTTAATGACCCCGAGCAACGCCGGGTAGCCCCGCTAGTCTATTATATAAAGGGCACCTGTCTGTATGTTTGTCTGTTTGTCTGTTTGTCTGTTTGTATGGCCAGATACTCCTCCGACAGGACCCAACAAACAGTCACACGGTTGACATCATTATAACCGGCCAGCCCCGGGACGTATAATATCTCAGAACCGGAACAAAAAATGGACTCTTCGAGGCTCGACTGAGCACTTTTCTCCAATGGGGGGGGTGCCTTTTTCCTCGATTTTCAACGTTGTTTAGTACTAATTTTAGAAAAAAACAAAGAATTTGAGAAATAATGCACCGTCATGATTTTAACAGGAAATGACGTCAGAGGAAATCCCTAACGGCTCTTTTTTGAACATGAGTTTATAGTGAAGCAAGTGTTGCTTAATCACAAACGGCACTTTTTTTGAACACGAGTCCATAGTCAAGCATGGGTTGCTTACTTACTAACGGCACTTTTTTGAACATGAGTCCATAGTGATGCAAGGGTTGCTTAACTCCTAACGGCACTTTTTGATACATGCGTTTATAGTGACGCAAGTGTTGTTTAATCAATAACGGCACTTTTTTTAACATGAGTTCATAGTGAAGCAAGGGTTGCTTAATCCTAACCACATTTTTTCTGTTGACATGATAACATCCTCCTAGGTATTACCTCCTCCTTTTTGAGAGGTGTGAAGTTAGTGTAGTATCAGTAAAATTAAAGTAATAAATAATTATGCTCCCCCACTGTTTTCACTAATATTTGTATGCTCCCCCATTGTTTTCACTAATATTTCTATACATATTGTATACATATTGAAAACTTGGGGTGGGTGTGGGGGGGTGTCGGCATTCGCCGGTGTGAGCGCCTCAGGAAAAATTTGGGGAAAAGGGGGGGGTATCGGCATTCGGCGGTGGGGCGCATCAGGCGAAATTTGGGGGAGAGTCAGCATTTGCCGGTGGGGCGCCTCAGGCAAAATTCGGGGAGGAGTTACGCAAGTATGATCGCCTCAGGCGAAATTTGGGGAGGAGTGTCGGCATTCGTCAGTATGAGCGCCTCAGGTCGAATTTTGGGGAGTGTCGGCATTCGCCGGTATGAGCGCCTCAGGCCGAATTTTGGGGAGTGTCGGCATTCGCCAGTGTGAGCGCCTCAGGCCGAATTTGGGGAGGAGTGTCGGCACTTTTTTTGGACACGAGTCCATAGTGAAGCAAGGGTTGCTGAATTACTAACGGCACTTTTTGATAACATCCTCCTAGGTATTACCTCCTCCTTTTTGTATACATATTTAAAAATTGGGGTGGGTGTGGAGGGTATCGGCATTCGCCGGTGTTAGCGGCTCAGGCGAAATTTGAGGGGGAGGGTCGGCATTCGGCGGTGGGGCGCCTCAGGCCAAATTTGGGGACGGGAATGTCGGCATTCGCCGGTATTAGCGCCTCAGGCGAAATTTGGGGAGGAGTGTGAGTGTCAGCATTCGCCGGTGGGAATGTCGGCATTCGCCAGTATGAGCGCTCAGGTGAAATTTGGGGAGGGCGAATTGGGTGAAGCGGGAGTTTCGCCAAATATGAGTGTCGGCATTCGGCGGTGGTGCGCCTCAGGCGAAATTCGGGGGCGCCTTAGGCCGAATTTGGGGAGTAGTGTCGGCATGGGGAGGCCGAATTTGGTGGAGGGGGAGTTATTCGCCGGTGTGAGCGACTCAGGCTAAATATGGGGAGGGTCGGTCTCAGGCATTATGAGCGATTCAGGCAAAATTTGGGGAGGGCAGCGCCGGACGAAGTATTTGTGGGTACCCTGCGACCGGACTAAGTATTTGTGGGTACTCTGCGACCGGACGATGTATGTGTGGGTACCCTGCGACCGGACGAAGTATGTGTTGGTACCCTGCGACCGCACGAAGTATGTGTGGGTACCCTGCGACCGCACGAAGTATTTGTGGGTACCCTGCGACCGCACGAAGTATTTGTGGGTACCCTGCGACCGCACGAAGTATTTGTGGGTACCCTGCGACCGGACGATGTATGTGTGGGTACCCTGCAGCCGGACGAAGTATGTGTTGGTACCCTGCGACCGAACGAAGTATGTGATGGTACCCTGCGACCGAACGAAGTATGTGTGGGTACCCTGCGACCGGACGAAGTATGTGTAGGTACCCTGCGACCGCACGAAGTATGTGTGGGTACCCTGCGACCGAACGAAGTATGTGTGGGTACCCTGTTACCGCACGAAGTATTTGTGGGTACCCTGCGACCGCACGAAGTATGTGTGGGTACCCTGCGACCGGACGAAGTATGTATAGGTACTCTGCGACCGCACGAAGTATGTGTGGGTACGCTGCGACTGAACGAAGTATGTGTGGGTTCCCTGCTGCCGGACGAAGTATGTGTGGGTACCCTGCGACCGCACGAAGTATGTGTGGGTACCCTGCGACCGCACGAAGTATGTGTGGGTACCCTGCGACTGCACGAAGTATGTATAGGTACCCTGCGACCGCACGAAATATGTGTGGGTACCCTGCGATTGCACGAAATATTTGTGGGTACTCTGCGACCGCACGAATATGTGTGGGTACCCTGCGACCGTACGAAGTTTGTGTGGGTACCCTGCGACCGCACGAAGTATGTGTGGGTACCCTGCGACCGCACGAAGTATGTGTGGGTACCCTGCGACCGCACGAACTATGTGTGGGTACCCTGCGACCGCACGAACTATGTGTGGGTACCCTGAGTGGCAGGAAGAAATTCACTCACACTACAACCATTTGGGGGTATATCAACCGGTACTTTAGGGGAGAGGAAGTGAGCTAAAGGAAAAGGGATTAAAAAATAAAATGATAATCTGATTTTTGATTCGACAGTGTAAGATCGACACCTATCAGATAGGACTAGATATACACTTGATCTCAAGGCAATAATGCCGAGAACAGATACTACACTTTGATCTTAGCCAAAAAGCCGAGAAACATCCGAAATTCAGCTATTTATCAACTTTCCGACAAAAGGTAGCAGTTTTTTCGTATTTTACACCACTTTTTCAACGTTAATATGTAGTAAATTCGAAATAATCTAATGTATTTATGTACTAATCCGATAAAAATGCAGAGTCACTGTAAACATCCCATAATCCCTTGCCGGATGTACCCGGTCTTGCCCGACATTCAGCCCGGTTGTATCAGATCATTCAATAACTTCTGTCCGGATAAATCAATAACAACATAGGAATCCTACGTTATAAGTGTGTAGTGAAACAAGGGTTGCTCAATCACACCCGCACCTCTCCAATAATCCCTTGCTGGATGTACCCGGTCTTGCCCTGAATTGTGTACGGTTATATCAGGTCATAGTACTCGGCGTTGTCCGGGAAAAAAGTGCTCAATGTCCTAGATAGAGCTACTGTAGAGATAGGTTTGGATAATATTTTAACAGCATCTACACTGAAAAGGATGGGGGAATCGATAAGAGTTATTTCAGTAGTGCTCAGGAGGCTTCTTTGATTTTCAAAGTACTCGGCGTTGTCCGGGAAAAAAGTGCTCAATGTCCTAGATAGACCTACTGTAGTGATAGGTTTGCATAATATCTTAACAGCATCTACGCTGAAAAGGATGGGGGGATCGATAAGAGTTATTTCAGTAGTGCTCAGGAGGCCTCTTTGATTTCCAAATACTCGGCGTTGTCCGGGAGAAAAGTGCTCAATGTCCTAGATAGAGCTACTGTAGTGATAGGTTTGGAAAATATTTTAAAGCCATCTTCGTTCCCCTTTGGACTATTTGGCAGATCAAAAGGAGGGATACCTAAGTGATTTCAGTAGTCCTCAGGAGGCCTCCTTTGTTATCAAAGTACTCAGCGTTGTCCGGGAGAAAAGCGCTCAATGTCCTAGATAGAGCTACTGTAGTGATAGGTTTGGAAAATATTTTAACGCTATCTTCGTTCCCCTTTGGACTATTTGGCAGATCAGAAGGAGAGAGGATACCTATGTGATTTCAGTAGTCCTCAGGAGGCCTCCTTGATTATCAAAGTACTCGGCGTTGTCCGGGAGAAAAGTGCTCAATATCGTAGATAGAGCTACTGTAGTGATAGGTTTGGAAAATATTTTACCGCCATCTTCGTTCCCCTTTGGACTATTTCGCAGATCAGAAGGAGAGAGGATACCTAAGTAATTTCAGTAGTCCTCAGGAGGCCTCCTTGATTATCAAAGTACTCGACGTTGTCCGGGAGAAAAGTGCTCAATGTCCTAGATAGAGCTACTGTAGTGATAGGTTTGGATAATATTTTAACAGCATCTACGCTGAAAAGGATAGGGGAATCAATAAGAGTTATTTCAGTAGTGCTCAGGAGGCGTCTTTGATTTTCAAATACTCGGCGTTGTCCGGGAGAAAAGTGCTGAATGTCCTTAATAGAGATACTGTAGTGATAGGTTTTGAAAATATTTTAACGCCATCTTCGTTCCCCTTTGGACTATTTGGCAGATCAGAAGGAGAGAGGATACCTAAGTGATTTCAGTAGTGCTCAGGAGGCCTCCTTGATTTTCAAAGTACTCGGCGTTGTCCGGGAGAAAATTGCTGAATGTCCTAGATAGAGCTACTGTAGTGATAGGTTAGGATAATATTTTAACAGCATCTACGCTGAAAAGGATGGGGGAATCGATAAGAGTTATTTAAGGAGTGCTCATGAGGCCTCCTTGATTTAAAAATTACTCGGTGTTGTCCGGGAGAAAAGTGCTCAATATCCTAGATAGTGCTACTGTAGTGATAGGTTTGGAAAATATTTTAACGCCATCTTCGTTCCCCTTTGGACTATTTATCAGATCAAAAGGAGGGATACCTAAGTGATTTCAGTAGTGCTCAGGAGGCCTACTTGATTTTCAAAGTATTTGGCGTTGTCCGGGAGAAAAGTGTTCAATGTCCTTGATCGAGCTACTGTAGTGATAGGTTTGGATAATATTTTAACAGCATCTATGCTGAAAAGGATGGGGGAATCGATAAGAGTGATTTCAGTAGTGCTCAGGAGGCCTCCTTGATTTTCAAAGTACTCGGCGTTGTCCGGCAGAAAAGTGCTCAATATCCTAAATGGAGCTACTGTAGTGATAGGTTTGGAAAATATTTTAATGCCATCTTCGTTTCCCTTTGGACTATTTGGCAGATCAGAAGGAGAGAGGATACCTAAGTTATTTCAGTAGTGCTCATGAGCCCTCTTTTATTTTTAAAGTACTCGGCGTTGTCCGGGAGAAAATTGTTCAATGTCCTAGATAGAGCTACTGTAGTGATAGGTTTGGATAATATTTTAAGAGCATCTACGCTGAAAACCTATTTAGCATTCGCACCGCGACAGCAATAGGTACGTATTTAGCATTCAGCGGTGGCGATAGGAAGTATATAGCATGTGCACATGGGCGGCAATAAATACGTATATAGCATGCGCATCGGGAGTATAAAAAAAATTGGGGGGGAGGCAAAACATTTATTTTGTCTTTTATCTTTTTCATTGAAAATATTTATGTGTATGGGGAGAATGAAAAAAAAAATTTTCGGGGGAGGGGGCTAAAAAATTTTTTTTTTTTCTTTTTTAAAATAAAAATATTTCAATGTATGGGGGGAACATAAAATTTTTGGGGTGTAAGGGCGTCAAAAATTTTTCTTTTTTTTTTCCTTTAAATTAAAAATATTTCTAAGTATGTGGGAGGATAGAAAAAAAAATTTCTTGTGGGGAGGCAAAAAAATGTATTTTTTTCTGTTTGTAACTAAAACTATTTATATTTATGATAGTGACAATACATAAATGAACACTATTTTGTTTTTCTAACACGACAGGGCCGAATAAATATAAGTTCTTACGTATGCGAACTGGGCTGGAGATTGGTACATATATAGTATGTGTACCCTTGCAGAGATAGGTAAGTATGTAGTATGCGGACCAGAGCAGCGATAGGTACGAATATAGTATGCACACCGGGTCGGCGATAGGTTTATATATAGTATGTGTACCAGGGTGGCAATAGGTACTATATAGTAGTGCATAGGGGTGGCTATAGCTACGTATTTAGCATTCGCACCGGGGTTGCGATAGGTATGTATTCAGCAATCGCACCGGGGTGGCGATATGTACATATTTAGTATTCGCACTGGGGCAGTGATAGGTACATATGGTGTATGAACACCTGGGCGGCAATATGTACGTATTTAGCATTCATCCCTGGGCGGAGATAGGTACTTATTTAGCATTCAGCGGTGGCGATAGGTACGTATATAGCATGTGCACATGGGCGGCAATAAGTACGTGATAGGTATGTATTATGCATGCGCACTGGGGCAGCGATCGGTTCATATATAGCACGCGCACCAGGGCAGCAGTAGGTACGTATATAGCAGGCGCACCGGGGCGGCGAAAGGTACGTATTTAGCATTCACACCGGGGCGGCGATAGGTATGTATTTAGCATTCACACCGGGGCAGCGATAGGTATGTATTTAGCATTCACACCGGGGCGGCGATAGGTATGTATTTAGCATTCGCACCGGGGCGGCGATAGGTATGTATTTAGCATTCGCACCGGGGCGGCGACAGGTATGTATTTAGCATTCGCACCGGGGCGGCGATAGGTATGTATTTAGCATTCGCACCGGGGCGGCGACAGGTATGTATTTAGCATTCGCACCGGGGCGGCGATAGGTATGTATTTAGCATTCGCACCGGGGTGGCGATATGTACGTATTTAGCTTCCGCACCGGGGCGGCGATGGGTACGTATTTAGAATTCACACAGGAGCCACGATAGGTACGTATTTAGAAATCACACTAGGGCGGCGATATGTATGTATTTAGCATTCGTACCGGGGCGGCGATATGTACATATTTAGCTTCCACACCGGGGCGGCGATAGGTACGTATTAAGAATTCAGGGGTGGCGATAGCTACGTATATAGCATGTACACATGGGCAGCAATAAGTACGTACATAGCATGCGCACCGGGGCGGCGATCAGTACATATATAGCACGTGCACCGGGGCGGCAATAGGTACGTATATAGCACGTGCACCAGAACGGCGAAAGGTATGTATTTCGCATTTGCACCAGGGTGGTGATAGGTACGTATTTAGCATTCGCACCGGGGCGGCTATAGGTACGTATTTAGCATTCACACCAGGGCGGCTATAGGTAGGTATTTAGCATTCGCATCTGGCCGGCGATAGGTACGTATTTAGCATTCGCACCAAAGTGGTGATAGGTACGTATTTAGAAATTCGCACCAATGCGGCAATATGTACATATTAATTATTCCCACTAGGGCAGCGATAGG
This sequence comes from Sepiola atlantica, assembly GCA_963556195.1. NCBI lineage: Eukaryota > Metazoa > Mollusca > Cephalopoda > Sepiida > Sepiolidae > Sepiola > Sepiola atlantica. The sequence continues at coordinate 51,141,171 of OY744524.1, forward strand.
TACTTATGTAGCATGCACACCGGGGCGGCGATAGGTACTATTTAGCATTCGCAACGGGGCGGCGATAGGTACTTAAATAGTATCTGAACTGGGGCGGCGATAGGTACGTATATAGTATGTGCACTGGGGCGGCGATAGGTACGTATATAGTATGCGCACCGGGGTGATGATAGATACGTATATAGCATAAACACCTGGTGGAGATAAGTACCTATATAGAAGGCGCAGATAGAGGTGTTACTTTTTATAGAAATATATCATACTATTGCCCTGGGCAACGTAGGAGAAATTGTGGGGAAAGAACAGCTTTCGCAAAAGGCAAAATTAGAAAGTAGCGGTGAAATGCGGCGACCAGGGAAGAGAAAGGTAGAAAGATAAAGAGACGGCTATAGAGAAGGTGGGGGGGGGGGAGAAATAGAAGTTTGTATATAAAGATGTTACACACACGATTTTTCTTCAATTATATGTTTTAATGACCCCGAGCAACGCCGGGTAGCCCCGCTAGTCTCTTATATAAAGGGCAGTTGTCTGTTTGTATGTTTGTTTGTTTGTTTGTTTGTATGTCCAGTATCTCCTCAAAAACTACCCGACGACATGTCAAAAAGTTGACATCTACAGGACCGCACAAATCCCGGATGTAAAATATCTAAAAATCGCGAAAATCGATTCACTCGCTGACAGTCAACCGGACCACTTTCCGACAAAAGGTAGCAGTTTTTTCGTATTTTTCACGAAATTTCAACGTTATTATGTAGTAAATTCGAAATAATCTAATGTATTTATGTACTAATCCGATAAAAATGCCGAGTCACTATAAACATCCCATAATCCCTTGCCGGATGTATCCGGTCTTGCCCTAAATTGTGTCCGGTTGTATCAGATCATCCAATAACTTCTGTCCGGTTGCATCAATAACAACATAGGAATCCTACGTTAAGAGTGTGTAGTGAAACAAGGGTTGCTCAATCACATCCTCACCTGTTCCATAATCCCTTGCCGGATGTACCCGGTCTTGCTCTAAATTGTGTCCGGTTATATCAGGTCATCATGGCGTCAGAGAGTGGCAGTTTTCCTTTCTGTCATTTTTCCCTCTCACACTTTCTTTCTTAATTATTAATAGACGCTAATATTCCCCCCCCCTCCCTCCCTGTGGCCGTTCTGTTATCATGATAGGAATTACCTCCTCCTTTCAGGCCAAATTGGGGGGGGGGGGTTACGGTATTCGCCGGTGTGAGCATTACCTCCTTCTTTTTTGAGAAGTGTAGAGGTAGGGTAGTATCGGTTCCGTTGTCATGATGCACTGATCCCATGCATTACCTCCTCCTTTTTTGAGAAGTGTAGATGTAGAATAGTATCGGTTCCGTTGTCAAGATGTGCTCATCCCATGAATTACCTCCTCCTTTTTTGAGAAGTGTTGAGGTAAGGTCGTATCGGTTCCGTTGTCATGATGCCCTCATCCCATGCATTATCTCCTCCTTTTTTGAGAAGTGTTGAGGTAGGGTCGTATCGGTTCCGTTGTCATAATGCACTATTCCAATGCATTATCTCCTCCTTTTTTGAGAAGTGTTGAGGTAGGGTCGTATCGGTTCCGTTGTCATGATGCCCTAATCCCATGCATTATCTACTCCTTTTTTGAGCAGTGTTGAAGTGTGAGCGACTCAGGCGAAATCCAGGGAGGGGGAATGTCGGCATTCGTCGGTATGAGCGCCTCAGGCGAAATCTGAGAGGGGGAATGTCGGCATTCGCCGGTATGAGCGCCTCAGGACTATTTGGCAGATCAGAAGGAGAGAGGATACCTAAGGGATTTCAGTAGTGCTCATGAAGCCTCCTCGATTTTCAAAGTACTCGGCGTTGTCCGGGAGAAAAGTGATCAATATCCTAGATAGAGCTACTGTAGTGATAGGTTTAGAAAATATTTTAACGCTATCTTCGTTCCCCTTTGGACAATTTTGCAGATCAAAACGAGGGAGGATACCTAACTGATTTCAGTAGTCCCCAGGAGGCCTCTTTGATTTTCAAAGTACTCGGCGTTGTCCGGGAAAAAAGTGCTCAATGTCCTAGATAGAGCTACTGTAGTGATAGGTTCGGATAATATTTTAACAGAATCTACGCTGAAAAGGATGGGGGAATGGATAAGAGTTATTTCAGTAGTCCCCAGGAGGCCTCTTTGATTTTGAAATACTCGGCGTTATCCGGGAGAAAAGTGCTCAATATCCTAGATAGAGCTACTGTAGTGATAGGTTTGGAAAATATTTTAACGCCATCTTCGTTCCCCTTTGGACTATTTCGCAGATCAGAAGGAGAGAGGATACCTAAGGGATTTCAGGAGTGCTCATGAAGCCTCCTCGATTTTCAAAGTACTCGGCGTTGTCCGGGAGAAAAGTGCTCAATATCCTAGATAGAGCTACTGTAGTGATAGGTTTAAAAAATATTTTAACGCCATCTTCGTTCCCCTTTGGACAATTTTGCAGATGAAAAGGAGGGAGGATACCTAACTGATTTCAGTTGTCCCCAGAAGGCCTCCTTGATTATCAAAGTACTCGGCGTTGTCCGGGAGAAAAGTGCTCACTGTCCTAGATAGAGCTACTGTAGTGATAGTTTTGGAAAATATTTTAACGCCATCTTCGTTCTCCTTTGGACTATTTCGCAGATCAGAAGGAGAGAGGATACCTAAGGGATTTCAGGAGTGCTCATGAAGCCTCCTCGATTTTCAAAGTACTCGGCGTTGTCCGGGAGAAAAGTGCTCAATGTCCTAGATAGAGCTACTGTAGTGATAGGTTTTGGAAAATATTTTAACGCCATCTTCGTTCCCCTTTGGACTATTTCGCAGATCAGAAGGAGAGAGAATACCTGAGGGATTTCATGGGTGTTCATGAAGCCTCCTCGATTTTCAAAGTACTCAGCGTTGTCCGGGAGAAAAGTGCTCAATATCCTAGATAGAGCTACTGTAGTGATTTGTTTGGAAAATATTTTAACGCCATCTTCGTTCACCTTTGGACTATTTCGCAGATCAGAAGGAGAGAGGATACCTAAGTGATTTCAGTAGTCCCCAGGAGGTTTCCTTGATTATCAAAGTACTCGGCGTTGTCCGGGATAAAAGTGCTCAATGTCCTAGATAGAGCTACTGTAGTGATAGGTTTGGATAATATTTTAACGCCATCTTCGTTTCCCTTTGGACTATTTCGAAGATCAGAAGGAGAGAGGATACCTAAAGGATTTCAGGAGTGCTCATAAAGCCTCCTCGATTTTCAAAGTACTCGGCGTTGTCCGGGAGAAAAGTGCTCAATATCCTAGATAGAGCTATTGTAGTGATAGGTTTAGAAAATATTTTAACGCCATCTCTGTTTCCCTTTGGACAATTTTGCAGCTGAAAAAGAGGGAGGATACCTAACTGATTTCAGTAGTCCCCAGGAGGCCTCTTTGATTTTCAAAGTACTCGGCGTTGTCCGGGAAAAAAGTGCTCAATGTCCTGGATAGAGCTACTGTAGTGATAGGTTTGGATAATATTTTAACAGCATCTACGCTGAAAAGGATGGGGTAATCGATAAGAGTTATTTCAGTAGTGCTCAGGAGGCCTCTTTGATTTTGAAATACTCGGCGTTGTCCGGGAAAAAAGTGCTCAATATCCTAGATAGAGCTACTGTAGTGATAGGTTTGGAAAATATTTTAACGCCATCTTCGTTTCCCTTTGGACTATTTCGCAGATCAGAAGGAGAGAGGATACCTAAGTGATTTCAGTAGTCCCCAGGAGGCCTCCTTGATTATCAAAGTACTCGGCGTTGTCCGGGAGAAAAGTGCTCAATGTCCTAGATAGAGCTACTGTAGTGATAGGTTTTGGAAAATATTTTAACGCCATCTTCGTTCTCCTTTGGACTATTTCGCAGATCAGAAGGAGAGAGGATACCTAAGGGATTTCATGGGTGTTCATGACGCCTTCTCGATTTTCAAAGTACTCCACGTTGTTCGGGAGAAAAGTGCTCAATATCCTAGATAGAGCTACTGTAGTGATAGGTTTGGAAAATATTTTAACGCCATCTTCGTTCCCCTTTGGACTATTTCGCAGATCAGAAGGAGAGAGGATACCTAAGTGATATCAGTAGTCCCCAGGTAGCCTCCTTGATTATCAAAGTACTCGGCGTTGTCCGGGAGAAAAGTGCTCAATGTCCTAGATAGAGCTACTGTAGTGATAGGTTTGGAAAATATTTTAACGCCATCTTCGTTCCCCTTTGGACTATTTTGCAGATCAGAAGGAGAGAGGATACCTAAGGGATTTCAGAAGTGCTCATAAAGCCTTCTCGATTTTCAAAGTACTCGGCGTTGTCCGGGAGAAAAGTGCTCAATATCCTAGATAGAGCTACTGTAGTGATAGGTTTAGAAAATATTTTAACGCCATCTTCGTCTCCCTTTGGACAATTTTGCAAATAAAAGAAGGGAAGGATACCTAACTGATTTCAGTAGTCCCCAGGAGGCCTCTTTGATTTTCAAAGTACTCGGCGTTGTCCGGGAAAAAAGTGCTCAATGTCCTAGATAGAGCTACTGTAGTGATAGGTTTGGATAATATTTTAACAGCATCTACGCTGAAAAGGATAGGGTAATCGATAAGAGTTATTTCAGTAGTGCTCAGGAGGCCTCTTTGATTTTGAAATACTCGACGTTGTCCGGGAGAAAAGTGCTCAATATCTTAGATAGAGCTACTGTAGTGATAGGTTTGGAAAATATTTTAACGCCATCTTCGTTCCCCTTTGGACAATTTTGCAGATGAAAAGGAGGAAGGATACCTAACTGATTTCAGTAGTCCCAAGGAGGCCTCTTTGATTTTACCAAGTACTCGGCGTTGTCCGGGAAAAAAGTGCTCAATATCCTAGATAGAGCTACTGTAGTGATAGGTTTAGAAAATATTTTAACGCCATCTTCGTTCCCCTTTGGACAATTTTGCAAATGAAAAGGAGGGAGGATACCTAACTGATTTCAGTAGTCCCCAGGAGGCCTCCTTGATTATCAAAGTACTCGGCGTTGTCCGGGAGAAAAGTGCTCAATGTCCTAGATAGAGCTACTGTAGTGATAGTTTTGGAAAATATTTTAACGCCGTCTTCGTTCCTCTTTGGACTATTTCGCAGATCAGAAGGAGAGAGGATACCTAAGGGATTTCAGGAGTGCTCATGAAGCCTCCTCGATTATCAAAGTACTCGGCGTTGTCCGGGAGAAAAGTGCTCAATGTCCTAGATAGAGCTACTGTAGTGATAGGTTTAGAAAATATTTTAACGCCATCTTCGTTCCCCTTTGGACTATTTCGCAGATCAGTAGGAGAGAGGATACCTGAGGGATTTCATGGGTGTTCATGAAGCCTCCTCGATTTTCAAAGTACTCGGCGTTGTCCGGGAGAAAAGTGCTCAATATCCTAGATAGAGCTACTGTAGTGATTTGTTTGGAAAATATTTTAACGCCATCTTCGTTCACCTTTGGACTATTTCGCAGATCAGAAGGAGAGAGGATACCTAAGTGATTTCAGTAGTCCCCAGGAGGCTTCCTTGATTATCAAAGTACTCGGCGTTGTCCGGGAGAAAAGTGCTCAATGTCCTAGATAGAGCTACTGTAGTGATAGGTTTGGATAATATTTTAACGCCATCTTCGTTTCCCTTTGGACTATTTCGAAGATCAGAAGGAGAGAGGATACCTAAGGGATTTCAGGAGTGCTCATAAAGCCTCCTCGATTTTCAAAGTACTCGGCGTTGTCCGGGAGAAAAGTGCTCAATATCCTAGATAGAGCTACTGTAGTTATAGGTTTAGAAAATATTTTAACGCCATCTCTGTTTCCCCTTGGACAATTTTGCAGCTGAAAAGGAGGGAAGATACCTAACTGATTTCAGTAGTCCCCAGGAGGCCTCTTTGATTTTCAAAGTACTCGGCGTTGTCCGGGAAAAAAGTGCTCAATGTCCTAGATAGAGCTACTGTAGTGATAGGTTTGGATAATATTTTAACAGCATCTACGCTGAAAAGGATGGGGTAATCGATAAGAGTTATTTCAGTAGTGCTCAGGGGGCCTCTTTGATTTTGAAATACTCGGCGTTGTCCGGGAAAAAAGTGCTCAATATCCTAGATAGAGCTACTGTAGTGATAGGTTTGGAAAATATTTTAACGCCATCTTCGTTTCCCTTTGGACTATTTCGCAGCTCAGAAGGCTAGAGAATACCTAAGTGATTTCAGTTGTCCCCAGGAGGCCTCCTTGATTATCAAAGTACTCGGCGTTGTCCGGGAGAAAAGTGCTCAATGTCCTAGATAGAGCTACTGTAGTGATTTGTTTGGAAAATATTTTAACGCCATCTTCGTTCACCTTTGGACTATTTCGCAGATCAGAAGGAGAGAGGATACCTAAGTGATATCAGTAGCCACCAGGAGGCCTCCTTGATTATCAAAGTACTCGGCGTTGTCCGGGAGAAAAGTGCTCAATGTCCTAGATAGAGCTACTGTAGTGATAGGTTTGGAAAATATTTTAACGCCATCTTCGTTCCCCTTTGGACTATTTCGCAGATCAGAAGGAGAGAGGATACCTAAGGGATTTCAGGAGTGCTCATAAAGCCTCCTCGATTTTCAAAGTACTCGGCGTTGTCCGGGAGAAAAGTGCTCAATATCCTAGATAGAGCTACTGTAGTGATAGGTTTAGAAAATATTTTAACGCTATCTTCGTCTCCCTTTGGACAATTTTGCTAATTAAAAGGAGGGACGATACCTAACTGATTTCAGTAGTCCCCAGGAGGCCTCTTTGATTTTCAAAGTACTCGGCGTTGTCCGGGAAAAAAGTGCTCAATGTCCTAGATAGAGCTACTGTAGTGATAGGTTTGGATAATATTTTAACAGCATCTACGCTGAAAAGGATAGGGGTAATCGATAAGAGTTATTTCAGTAGTGCTCAGGAGGCCTCTTTGATTTTGAAATACTCGGCGTTGTCCGGGAGAAAAGTGCTCAATATCCTAGATAGAGCTACTGTAGTGATAGGTTTGGAAAATATTTTAACGCCGTCTTCGTTATCCTTTGGACTATTTCGCAGATCAGAAGGAGAGAGGATACCTAAGTCATTTCAGTAGTTCCCAGGAAGCCTCCTTGATTATCAAAGTACTCGGCGTTGTCCGGGAGAAAAGTGCTCAATGTCCTAGATAGAGCAACTGTAGTGATAGGTTTGGATAATATTTTAACAGCATCTACGCTGAAAAGGATAGGGGTAATCGATAAGAGTTATTTCAGTAGTGCTCAGGAGGCCTCTTTGATTTTGAAATACTCGGCGTTGTCCGGGAGAAAAGTGCTCAATATCCTAGATAGAGCTACTGTAGTGATAGGTTTGGAAAATATTTTAACGCCGTCTTCGTTCCCCTTTGGACTATTTCACAGATCAGAAGGAGAGAGGATACCTAAGTCATTTCAGTAGTCCCCAGGAGGCCTCCTTGATTATCAAAGTACTCGGCGTTGTCCGGGAGAAAAGTGCTCAATGTCCTAGATAGAGCTACTCTAGTGATAGGTTTTGGAAAATATTTTAACGCCATCTTCGTTCCCCTTTAGACTATTTCGCAGATCAGAAGGAGAGAGGATACCTAAGTGATTTCAGTAGTCCCCAGGCAGCCTCTTTGATTATCAAAGTACTCGGCGTTGTCCGGGAGAAAAGTGCTCAATGTCCTAGATAGAGCTACTGTAGTGATAGTTTTGGAAAATATTTTAACGCCGTCTTCGTTCCCCTTTGGACTATTTCGCAGATCAGAAGGAGAGAGGATACCTAAGGGATTTCAGAAGTGCTCATGAAGCCTCCTCGATTTTCAAAGTAGTCGGCGATGTCCGGGAGAAAAGTGCTCAATGTCCTTGATAGAGCTACTGTAGTGATAGGTTTTGGAAACTATTTTAACGCCATCTTCGTTCCCCTTTGGACTATTTCGCAGATCAGAAGGAGAGAGGATACCTAAGGGATTTCATGGGGGTTCATGAAGCCTCCTCGATTTTCAAAGTACTCGGCGTTGTCGGGTGAAAAGTGCTCAATATCCTAGATAGAGCTACTGTAGTGATTTGTTTGGAAAATATTTTAACGCCATCTTCGTTCACCTTTGGACTATTTCGCAGATCAGAAGGAGAGAGGATACCTAAGTGATTTCAGTAGTCCCCAGGAGGCTTCCTTGATTATCAAAGTACTCGGCGTTGTCCGGGATAAAAGTGCTCAATGTCCTAGATAGAGCTACTGTAGTGATAGGTTTGGAAAATATTTTAACGCCATCTTCGTTTCCCTTTGGACTATTTCGCAGATAAGAAGGAGAGAGGATACCTAAGGGATTTCAGGAGTGCTCATAAAGACTCCTCGATTTTCAAAGTACTCGGCGTTGTCCGGGAGAAAAGTGCTCAATATCCTAGATAGAGCTACTGTAGTTATAGGTTTAGAAAATATTTTAACGCCATCTTCGTTCCCCTTTGGACAATTTTACAGCTGAAAAGGAGGGAGGATACCTAACTGATTTCAGTAGTCCCCAGGAGGCCTCTTTGATTTTCAAAGTACTCGGCGTTGTCCGGGAAAAAAGTGCTCAATGTCCTAGATAGAGCTACTGTAGTGATAGGTATGATAATATTTTGACAGCATCTACGCTGAAAAGGATGGGGTAATCGATAAGAGTTATTTCAGTAGTGCTCAGGGGGCCTCTTTGATTTTGAAATACTCGGCGTTGTCCGGGAAAAAAGTGCTCAATATCCTAGATAGAGCTACTGTAGTGATAGGTTTGGAAAATATTTTAACGCCATCTTCGTTTCCCTTTGGACTATTTCGCAGCTCAGAAGGATAGAGAATACCTAAGTGATTTCAGTTGTCCTCAGGAGGCCTCCTTGATTATCAAAGTACTCGGCGTTGTCCGGGAGAAAAGTGCTCAATGTCCTAGATAGAGCTACTGTAGTGATAGGTTTTGGAAAATATTTTAACGCCATCTTCGTTCTCCTTTGGACTATTTCGCAGATCAGAAGGAGAGAGGATACCTAAGGGATTTCATGGGTGTTCATGAAGCCTTCTCGATTTTCAAAGTACTCGGCGTTGTCCGGGAGAAAAGTGCTCAATATCCTAGATAGAGCTACTGTAGTGATTTGTTTGGAAAATATTTTAACGCCATCTTCGTTCACCTTTGGACTATTTCGCAGATCAGAAGGAGAGAGGATACCTAAGTGATATCAGTAGTCCCCAGGAGGCCTCCTTGATTATCAAAGTACTCGGCGTTGTCCGGGAGAAAAGTGCTCAATGTCCTAGATAGAGCTACTGTAGTGATAGGTTTGGAAAATATTTTAACGCCATCTTCGTTCCCCTTTGGACTATTTCGCAGATCAGAAGGAGAGAGGATACCTAAGGGATTTCAGGAGTGCTCATAAAGCCTCCTCGATTTTCAAAGTACTCGGCGTTGTCCGGGAGAAAAGTGCTCAATATCCTAGATAGAGCTACTGTAGTGATAGGTTTAGAAAATATTTTAACGCTATCTTCGTCTCCCTTTGGACAATTTTGCAAATAAAAGGAGGGAGGATACCTAACTGATTTCAGTAGTCCCCAGGAGGCCTCTTTGATTTTCAAAGTACTCGGCGTTGTCCGGGAAAAAAGTGCTCAATGTCCTAGATAGAGCTACTGTAGTGATAGGTTTGGATAATATTTTAACAGCATCTACGCTGAAAAGGATAGGGGTAATCGATAAGAGTTATTTCAGTAGTGCTCAGGAGGCCTCTTTGATTTTGAAATACTCGGCGTTGTCCGGGAGAAAAGTGCTCAATATCCTAGATAGAGCTACTGTAGTGATAGGTTTGGAAAATATTTTAACGCCGTCTTCGTTATCCTTTGGACTATTTCGCAGATCAGAAGGAGAGAGGATACCTAAGTCATTTCAGTAGTTCCCAGGAAGCCTCCTTGATTATCAAAGTACTCGGCGTTGTCCGGGAGAAAAGTGTTCAATGTCCTAGATAAAGCAACTGTAGTGATAGGTTTGGATAATATTTTAACAGCATCTACGCTGAAAAGGATAGGGGTAATCGATAAGAGTTATTTCAGTAGTGCTCAGGAGGCCTCTTTGATTTTGAAATACTCGGCGTTGTCCGGGAGAAAAGTGCTCAATATCCTAGATAGAGCTACTGTAGTGATAGGTTTGGAAAATATTTTAACGCCGTCTTCGTTCCCCTTTGGACTATTTCACAGATCAGAAGGAGAGAGGATACCTAAGTCATTTCAGTAGTCCCCAGGAGGCCTCCTTGATTATCAAAGTACTCGGCGTTGTCCGGGAGAAAAGTGCTCAATGTCCTAGATAGAGCTACTGTAGTGATAGTTTTGGAAAATATTTTAACGCCGTCTTCGTTCCCCTTTGGACTATTTCGCAGATCAGAAGGAGAGAGGATACCTAAGGGATTTCAGAAGTGCTCATGAAGCCTCCTCGATTTTCAAAGTAGTCGGCGATGTCCGGGAGAAAAGTGCTCAATGTCCTTGATAGAGCTACTGTAGTGATAGGTTTTGGAAACTATTTTAACGCCATCTTCGTTCCCCTTTGGACTATTTCGCAGATCAGAAGGAGAGAGGATACCTGTGGGATTTCATGGGGGTTCATGAAGCCTCCTCGATTTTCAAAGTACTCGGCGTTGTCGGGTGAAAAGTGCTCAATATCCTAGATAGAGCTACTGTAGTGATTTGTTTGGAAAATATTTTAACGCCATCTTCGTTCACCTTTGGACTATTTCGCAGATCAGAAGGAGAGAGGATACCTAAGTGATTTCAGTAGTCCCCAGGAGGCTTCCTTGATTATCAAAGTACTCGGCGTTGTCCGGGATAAAAGTGCTCAATGTCCTAGATAGAGCTACTGTAGTGATAGGTTTGGAAAATATTTTAACGCCATCTTCGTTTCCCTTTGGACTATTTCGCAGATCAGAAGGAGAGAGGATACCTAAGGGATTTCAGGAGTGCTCATAAAGACTCCTCGATTTTCAAAGTACTCGGCGTTGTCCGGGAGAAAAGTGCTCAATATCCTAGATAGAGCTACTGTAGTTATAGGTTTAGAAAATATTTTAACGCCATCTTCGTTCCCCTTTGGACAATTTTACAGCTGAAAAGGAGGGAGGATACCTAACTGATTTCAGTAGTCCCCAGGAGGCCTCTTTGATTTTCAAAGTACTCGGCGTTGTCCGGGAAAAAAGTGCTCAATGTCCTAGATAGAGCTACTGTAGTGATAGGTATGATAATATTTTGACAGTATCTACGCTGAAAAGAATGGGGTAATCGATAAGAGTTATTTCAGTAGTGCTCAGGAGGCCTATTTGATTTTGAAATACTCGGCGTAGTCCGGGAGAAAAGTACTCAATATTCTAGATAGAGCTACTGTAGTGATAGGTTTTGAAAATATTTTAACGCCATCTTCGTTCCCCTTTGGACTATTTCGCAGATCAGAAGGAGAGAGGATACCTAAGTGATTTCAGTAGTATCCAGGAGGCCTCCTTGATTATCAAAGTACTCGGCGTTGTCCGGGAGAAAAGTGCTCAATGTCTTAGATAGAGCTACTGTAGTGATAGGTTTTGGAAAATATTTTAACGCCATCTTCGTTCCCCTTTGGACTATTTCGCAGATCAGAAGGAGAGAGGATACCTAAGGGATTTCATGGGTGTTCATGAAGCCTCCTCGATTTTCTAAAGTACTCGGCGTTGTCCGGGAGAAAAGTGCTCAATATCCTAGATAGAGCTACTGTAGTGATAGGTTTGGAAAATATTTTAACGCCATCTTCGTTCCCCTTTGGACTATTTCGCAGATCAGAAGGAGAGAGGATACCTAAGGGATTTCATGGGTGTTCATGAAGCCTCCTCGATTTTCAAAAGTACTCGGCGTTGTCCGGGAGAAAAGTGCTCAATGTCTTAGATAGAGCTACTGTAGTGATAGGTTTTGGAAAATATTTTAACGCCATCTTCGTTCCTCTTTGGACTATTTCGCAGATAAGAAGGAGAGAGGATACCTAAGGGATTTCATGGGTGTTCATAAAGCCTCCTTGATTATCAAAGTACTCGGCATTGTCCGGGAGAAAAGTTCTCAATGTCCTAGATAGAGCTACTGTAGTTATAGGTTTGGATAATATTTTAACAGCATCTACGCTGAAAAGGATGGGGTAATCGATAAGAGTTATTTCAGTAGTGCTCAGGAGGCCTATTTGATTTTGAAATACTCGGCGTTGTCCGGGAGAAAAGTGCTCAATATCCTAGATAGAGCTACTGTAGTGATAGGTTTGGAAAATATTTTAACGCCATCTTAGTTCCTCTTTGGACTATTTCGCATATCAGAAGGAGAGAGGATACCTAAGTGATTTCAGTAGTTCCCAGGAGGCCTCCTTGATTATCAAAGTACTCGGCGTTGTCCGGGAGAAAAGTGCTCAATGTCCTAGATAGAGCTACTGTAGTGATAGGTTTTGGAAAATATTTTAACGCCATCTTCGTTCCTCTTTGGACTATTTCGCAGATAAGAAGGAGAGAGGATACCTAAGGGATTTCATGGGTGTTCATGAAGCCTCCTCGATTTTCAAAGTACTCGGCGTTGTCCGGGAGAAAATGCTCAATATCCTATATAGAGCTATGATAAAGACTATCATGAGAGGATTGAAAAGGATGAAGACTTTCATGAGAGGATTGAAAAGGATGAAGACTTTCATGAGAGGATTGAAAATGATGAAGACTTTCATGAGAGGATTGAAAATGATGAAGACTTTCATGAGAGGATTGAAAATGATGAAGACTATCATGAGGGGATTGAAAATGATGAAGACTGTCATAAGGGGATTGAAAATGATGAAGAATGTCATGAGAGGATTGAAAATGATGAAGAATGTCATGAGAGGATTGAAAATGATGAATAATAGACTGACAGGATTGGAAATGATATAGAATACCATGAGGGGATTTAAAATGATGAAGACTATCATGAGAGGTTTGAAAATGATGAAGAATATCATGAGGGGATTGAAAATGATGAAGACTATCATGAGAGGTTTGAAAATGATGAAGACTATCATGAGAGGTTTGAAAATGATGAAGACTATCATGAGAGGTTTGAAAATGATGAAGACTATCATGAGAGGTTTGAAAATGATGAAGACTATCATGAGGGGATTGAAAATGATGAAGAATGTCATGAGAGGATTGAAAATGATGAAGAATAGACTGACAGGATTGAAAATGATGAAGAATAGACTGACAGGATTGGAAATGATGAAGAATACCATGAGGGGATTTAAAATGATGAATAATATCATGAGGGGATTGAAAATGATGAAGAATAGTATGAGATGATTTAAAATAATGAAGAATATCATGAGAGGATTGAAAAAATGAAGAATATCATGAGAGGATTGAAAATTATTAAGAATATCATGAGCGGATTGAAAATGATGAGGAATATTACGAGAGGATTGAAAATGAGCAAGAATATTATGAGGGGATTGAAAATGATTAATAGTATGAGGAGATTGAAAATGATGAAGAATGTTATGAGGGGATTGAAAATGATTAATAGTATGAGGAGATCGAAAATGATGAATATAACGAGAGAAGTTAAAATGATGAAGGATATCATGAGGGGATTCAAAATATATAGTATGAACACCGGGGCGGTTATAAGTACCTATATAGAAGGCGCAGACAGTGGTGGTACTTTTTATAGAAATAAGTCATACTATTGCCCTGTGAAACGTAGGATGAAATGGTGGGGAAGAAACAGCTTTCGCAAAAGGCAAAATTTAAAAGTAGCGACCAGGGTAGAGAAAAGTAGAAAGATAAAGAGACAGCTATAGAGAGAGAAGGAGAGAAATAGAAGTTTTAATATAAAGATGTTACATACGCAATTTTTCTTCAATTATGTTTTTATGACCCCGAGCAACGCCGGGTAGCCCCGCTAGTCTATTATATAAAGGGCAGTTGTCTGTATGTCTGTTTGTTTGTATGTCCAGTATCTCCTCAAAAACTACGCGGCAACATGTCAAAAAGTTGATATCTTTAGCACCGTACATATCCCGTAATCATAATATCTAAAAATCGCGACAAACGATTCACTCGCTGACAGTCAACCGGACCACTTTCCGACAAAAGGTAGCAGTTTCTTTCGTATTTTTCACGAAATTTCAACGTTAATATGTAGTAAATTCGAAATAATCTAATGTATTTATGTACTAATCCGATAAAAATGCCGAGTCACTGTAAACATCCCATAATCCCTTGCCGGATGTACCCGGTCTTGCCCTAAATTGTGTCCGGTTGTATCAGATCATCCATTAACTTCTGTCCGGTTGCATCAATAACAACATAGGAATCCTACGGTAAGAGTGTGTAGTGAAACAAGGGTTGCTCAATCACATCCGCACCTGTCCCATAATCCCTTGCCGGATGTACCCGGTCTTGCTCTAAATTGTGTCCGGTTATATCAGGTCATCATGACGTCAGAGAGTGGCAGTTTTTTTTCCTTCACACACTTTCTTTCATAATTATTAATAGACGCTAATATTCCCCCCCCTCCCTCCCTGTGGCCGTTCTGTTATCATGATAGGAATTACCTCCTCCTTTCAGGCCAAATTGGGGGGGGGGGTTACGGTATTCGCCGGTGTGAGCATTACCTCCTCCTTTCTTGAGAAGTGTTGAGGTAGGGTAGTATCGGTTCCGTTGTCATGATGCACTCATCCCATGCATTATCTCCTCTTTTTTTGAGAAATGTTGAGGTAGGGTCGTATCGGTTCCGTTGTCATGATGCCCTCATCCCATGCATTATCTCCTTTTTTTAGAAGTGTTGAGGTAGGGTCGTATCGGTTCCGTTGTCATGATGCACTATTCCCATGCATTATCTCCTCCTTTTTTGAGAAGTGTTGAGGTAGGGTCGTATCGGTTCCGTTGTCATGATGCACTCATCCCATGCATTATCTCCTCCTTTTTTGAGAAGTGTTGAGGTAGGGTCGTATCGGTTCCGTTGTCATGATGCACTCATCCCATGCATTATCTCCTCCTTTTTTGAGAAGTGTTGAGGTAGGGTCGTATCGGTTCCGTTGTCATGATGCACTCATCCCATGCATTATCTCCTCCTTTTTTGAGAAGTGTTGAGGTAGGGTCGTATCGGTTCCGTTGTCATGATGCACTCATCCCATGCATTATCTCCTCCTTTTTTGAGAAGTGTTGAGGTAGTATCGGTTTCGTTGTCATAGTGCCCTCATCCCATGCATTATCTCCTCCTTTTTTGAGAAGTGTAGAGGTAGGGTCGTATCGGTTCCGTTGTCATGATGCACTCATCCCATGCATTATCTCCTCCTTTTTTTAGAACTGTTGAGGAAGGGTTGTATCGGTTCCGTTGTCATGATGCACTATTCCCATGCATTATCTCCTCCTTTTTTGAGAAGTGTTGAGGTAGGGTCGTATCGGGTCCGTTGTCATGATGCACTCATCCCATGCATTATCTCCTCCTTTTTTTAGAACTGTTGAGGAAGGGTCGTATCGGTTACGTTGTCATGATGCACTATTCCCATGCATTATCTCCTCCTTTTTTGAGAAGTGTTGAGGTAGGGTCGTATCGGGTCCGTTGTCATGATGCACTCATCCCATGCATTATCTCCTCCTTTTTTGAGAAGTGTAGAGGTAGGGTCGTATCGGGAAAATTTTAGGGGTCAGGACGAACTTTTTAGGGGTCAGGCAAAATTTTTTTTCTTTTTTTTGGTTTTTTTTGTTTTGAAGTCAAAATATTTCTCAGGGTTGGGGGAGAGTGAAAAATTAGGGGGCTGGAGAGATTTATAGGTCGGGGAAAATTTTAGGGGTCAGGACGAACTTTTTAGGGGTCAGGCCAAGTTTTTTTGTTTTTTTTTGTTTTTTTTTGTTTTGAAGTCAAAATATTTCTCAGGGTTGGGGGAGAGTGAAAAATTAGGGGGCTGGAGAGATTTAGGGGTCGTGGAAAATTTTAGGGGTCAGGACGCACTTTTTAGGGGTCAGGCCAAATTTTTTTGTTTTTTTTTGTTTTGAAGTCAAAATATTTCTCAGGGTTGGAGGAGAGTGAAAAATTAGGGGGCTGGAGAGATTTAGGGGTCGGGGAAAACTTTAGGGGTCAGGACGAACTTTTTAGGGGTCAGGCCAAATTTTTTTGTTTTTTTTTGTTTTGAAGTCAAAATATATCTCATGGTTGGGGGAGAGTGAAAAATTAGGGGGCTGGAGAGATTTAGGGGTCGGGGAAAATTTTAGGGGTCAGGACGAACTTTTTAGGGGTCAGGCCAAATTTTTTTTATTTTTTTTGTTTTTTTTTGTTTTGAACTCAAAATATTTCTCATGGTTGGGGGAGAGTGAAAAATTAGGGGGCTGGAGAGATTTAGGGGTCGGGGAAAATTTTAGGGGTCAGGACGAACTTTTTAGGGGTCAGGCCAAATTTTTTTGTTTTTTTTTGTTTTGAACTCAAAATATATCTCATGGTTGGGGGAGAGTGAAAAATTAGGGGGCTGGAGAGATTTAGGGGTCGGGGAAAATTTTAGGGGTCAAGACGAACTTTTTAGGGGTCAGGCCAAATTTTTTTGTTTTTTTTTGTTTTGAAGTCAAAATATATCTCATGGTTGGGGGAGAGTGAAAAATTAGGGGGCTGGAGAGATTTAGAGGTCGGGGAAAATTTTAGGGGTCAGGACGAACTTTTTAGGGGTCAGGCCAAATTTTTTTGTTTTTTTTTGTTTTGAAGTCAAAATATATCTCATGGTTGGGGGAGAGTGAAAAATTAGGGGGCTGGAGAGATTTAGGGGTCGGGGAAAATTTTTGGGGTCAGGACGAACTTTTTAGGGGTCAGGCCAAATCTTTTTTATTTTTTTTTTTTTTTTTTTGTTTTGAACTCAAAATATTTCTCATGGTTGGGGGAGAGTGAAAAATTAGGGGGCTGGAGAGATTTAGGGGTCGGAGAAAATTTTAGGGGTCAGGCGGAACTTTTTAGGGGTCAGCCAAATTTTTGATTTTTTTTGGTTTTGAACTGAAAATATTTCTCATGGTTGGGGGAGAGTGAAAAATTAGGGGGCTGGAGACATTTAGGGTCGGGAAAATTTTAGGGGTCAGGCGGAACTTTTTAGGGGTAAGGCCAAATTTTTTTGTTTTTTTTTGTTTTGAAGTCAAAATATTTCTCATGGTTGGGGGAGAGTGAAAAATTAGGGGCTGGAGAGATTTAGGAGACGGGGAAAATTTTAGGGGTAAGGCCAAATTTTTTAGGGTTCTTCCCAAATTTAGGGGCGGCGATATGTACGTATTTAGCTTCCACACCGGGGCGGCGATAGGTACTTATTTAGCATTCAGCGGTGGTGATAGGTACTTATATAGCATGTGCACATGGGCGGTAATAAGTATGTATATAGTATGCACACCGGGGCAGTGATAGGTATGTATTTAGCAAGCGCACTGAGGCAGCGATCGGTTCATATATAGCACGCGCACCGGGGCGGCGATAGGTACATATATAGCACGCGCACAGGGGCGGCGAAAGGTACATATTTAAAATTCACACCGGGCGGCGAAAGGTACATATTTAAAATTCACACCGGGGCGGCGATAGGTACGTATTTAGCATTCACACCGGGGCGGCGATAGGTATGTATTTAGCATTCACACCGGGGCAGCGATAGGTATGTATTTAGCATTCGCACCGGGGTGGCGATATGTACGTATTTAGCTTCCGCACCGGGGCGGCAATAGGTACGTATTTAGAATTCACACCGGGGCGGCGATAGGTACATATTTAGAATTCACACCGGGGCGGCGATAGGTATGTATTTAGCATTCGCACCAGGGCGGCGATATGTACGTATTTAGCTTCCACACCAGGGCGGCGATAGGTACGTATTCAGAATTCAGGGGTGGCGATAGCTACGTATATAGCATGTACACATGGGCAGCAATAAGTACGTACATAGCATGCGCTCTGCGGCGGCGATCAGTACATATATAGCACGCGCACCGGGGCGGCGAAAGGTATGTATTTCGCATTCGCACCGTGGTGGTGATAGGTACGTATTTAGCATTCGCACCGGGGCGGCTATAGGTACGTATTTAGCATTCGCACCAGGGCGGCTATAGGTACGTATTTAGCATTCGCACTGGGCCAGCGATAGGTACGTATTTAGCATTCACACCAAAGCGGCAATATGTACATATTAATTATTCGCACTAGGGCAGCGATAGGTACTTATGTAGCATGCACACCGGGGTGCAATTGTTATGTCTTTAGTATTCGCACTAGGGCAGCGATAGGTACTTATGTAGCATGCACACCGGGGCGCAATAGGTATGTATTTAGCATTCACACAGGGGCAACGATAGGTACTATTTAGCATTCGCAACGGGGCGGCGATAGGTACTTAAATAGTATCTGCACCGGGACGGCGATAGGTACGTATATAGTATGTGCACTGGGGCGGCGATAGGTACGTATATAGTATGCGCACCGGGGTGATGATAGATACGTATATAGTATGAACACCGGGGTGGAGATAAGTACCTATATAGAAGGCGCAGATAGAGGTGTTACTTTTTATAGAAATATGTCATACTATTACCCTGGGCAATAGGAGAAATGGTGGGGAAGAAACAGCTTTTGCAAAAGGCAAAATTAGAAAGTAGCGGCGAAATGGGGTGACCAGGGAAGAGAAAGGTAGCAGATAAAGAGACGGCTATAGAGAGAGGGGGCGGACATAGAAGTTTGAATATAAAGATGTTACACACACGATCTTTCTTCAAATATATGTTTTTATGACCCCGAGCAACGCCGGGTAGCCCCGCTAGTCTATTATATAAAGGCCAGTTGTCTGTATGTCTGTCTGTCTGTCTGTCTGTTTGTTTGTTTGTATGTCCAGATACTCCTCCGAGAGGACCCAACAAACAGTCACACGGTTGACATCATTATAACCGGCCAGCCCCGGGACGTATAATATCTCAGAACCGGAAAAAAAAATGGACTCTTCCAGGGTCGACTGAGCACTTTTCTCCAATGGGGGGGTGCCTTTTTCCTCGATTTTCAACGTTGTTTAGTACTAATTTGAGAAAAAAACAAAGAATTTGAGAAATAATGCACCGTCATGATTTTAACAGGAAATGACGTCAGAGGAAATCCCTAACGGCTCTTTTTTGAACATGAGTTTATAGTGAAGCAAGTGTTGCTTAATCACAAACGGCACTTTTTTTGAACACGAGTCCATAGTCAAGCATGGGTGGCTTACTTACTAACGGCACTTTTTTGAACATGAGTGCATAGTGATGCAAGGGTTGCTTAACTCATAACGGCACTTTTTGATACATGCGTTTATAGTGACGCAAGTGTTGTTTAATCAATAACGGCACTTTTTTTAACATGAGTTGATATGAAGCAAGGGTTGCTTAATCCTAACCGCATTTTTTCTGTTCACATGATAACATCCTCCTAGGTATTACCTCCTCCTTTTTGAGAGGTGTGAAGTTAGTGTAGTATCAGTAAAATTAAAGTAATAAATAATTATGCTCCCCCACTGTTTTCACTAATATTTGTATGCTCCCCCATTGTTTTCACTAATATTTCTATACATATTGTATACATATTGAAAACTTGGGGTGGGTGTGGGGGGTGTCGGCATTCGCCGGTGTGAGCGCCTCAGGAGAAATTTGGGGAAGGGGGGGGGTATCGGCATTCGGCGGTGGGGCGCCTCAGGCCAAATCTGGGGAGGGTGAGTGTCGGCATTCGGCGGTGGGGCGCCTCAGGCGAAATTCGGGTAGGAGTGTCGGCATTCGCCAGTATGAGCGCCTCAGGCCGAATTTGGGGGAGTGTCGGCATTCGCCGGTGTGAGCAACTCAGGCCGAATTTGGTGGAGTGTCGGCATTCGCCGGTGGTGCGCCTCAGGCAAAATTTGGAGATGGGGGATTGTCGGCATAATGTAAAGTCACGATTTTAGCAGGAAATGACGTCAGAGGAAATCCCTAACGGCACTTTTTTGAACATGAGTTTATAGTGAAGCACGGGTTGCCTTATCCCAACGAAACATAAGTTTTTATTGAAGCAACTGTTGCTTAATCCCGAACGGCATTTTTTTGAACATGAGTCCATAGTGAAGCAAGGGTTGCTTAATTCCTAACGGCACTTTTTTGAACATGAATCCACAGTGAAGCCAGGGTTGCTTAATCAATAACGGCACTTTTTTGAACACGAGTTTGTAGTGAAGCCAGGGTTGCTTAATCCTAACTGCATTTCTTCTGTTGACATGGTACCATCCTCCCAGGTATAACCTCCTTCTTTTTGAGAGGTGTGAAGTTAGTGTAGTATCAGTAAAATTAAAGTAATAAATAATTATGCTCCACCATTGTTTTCACTAATATTTGTATACATATTAAATAACGTCTCAATAAGTAAAGTAAGAAGAAAAATAATTATGCTCCACCACTGTTTTCACTAATATTTGTATACATATTAAATAACGTCTCAATAAGTAAAGTAAGAAGAAAAATAATTATGCTCCACCATTGTTTTCACTAATATTTGTATACATATGATATAACGTCTAAATAAGTAAAGTAAGAAGAAAAATAATTATGCTCCACCACTGTTTTCACTAAAATGTGTATACATATTAAATAACGTCTCAATATGTAAAGTAAGAAGAAATATAATTATGCTCCGCCATTGTTTTCACTAATATTTTTATACATGTTAAATAACGTCTCAATAAGTAAAGTAAAAAGAGAAATAATTATGCTCCGCCATTGTTTTCACTAATATTTGTATACATGTTAAATAACATTTTTTTGTTTTGAACTCAAAATATTTCTTAGGGTTGGGGGAGAGTTAAAAATTAGGGGGCTGGAGAGATTGAGGGCTCGGGGAAAATTTTAGGGGTCAGGACGAACTTTTTAGGGGTCAGGCCAAATTTTTTTTTTTTTTTTTTTTGAACTGAAAATATTTCTCAGGGTTGGGAGAGAGTGAAAAATTAGGGGGCTGGAGAGATTTAGGGGTCGGGGAAAATTTTAGGGGTCAGGACGAACTTTTTAGGGGTCAGGCCAAATTTTTTTGTTTTTTTTTGTTTTTAAGTCAAAATATATCTCATGGTTGGGGGAGAGTGAAAAATTAGGGGGCTGGAGAGATTTAGGGGTCGAGGAAAATTTTAGGGGTCAGGACAAACTTTTTAGGGGTCAGGCCAAATTTTTTTTTTTTTTTTTGGTTTTGAACTGAAAATATTTCTCAGGGTTGGGAGAGAGTGAAAAATTAGGGGGCTGGAGAGATTTAGGGGTCGGGGAAAATTTTAGGGGTCAGGACGAACTTTTTAGGGGTCAGGCCAAATTTTTTTGTTTTTTTTTGTTTTGAAGTCAAAATATATCTCATGGTTGGGGGAGAGTGAAAAATTAGGGGGCTGGAGAGATTTAGGGGTCGAGGAAAATTTTTGGGGTCAAGACGAACTTTTTAGGGGTCAGGCCAAATTTTTTTGTTTTTTTTTGTTTTTTTTTGTTTTGAAGTCAAAATATTTCTCAGGGTTGGGGGAGAGTGAAAAATTAGGGGGCTGGAGAGATTTAGGGGTCGGGGAAAATTTTAGGGGTCAGGACGAACTTTTTAGGGGTCAGGCCAAATTTTTTTGTTTTTTTTTGTTTTGAAGTCAAAATATTTCTCATGGTTGGAGGAGAGTGAAAAATTAGGGGGCTGGAGAGATTTAGGGGTCGGGGAAAATTTTAGGGGTCAGGACGAACTTTTTAGGGGTCAGGCCAAATTTTTTTGTTTTTTTTTGTTTTTAAGTCAAAATATTTCTCAGGGTTGGGGGAGAGTGAAAAATTAGGGGGCTGGAGAGATTTAGGGGTCGGGGAAAATTTTAGGGGTCAGGACGAACTTTTTAGGTGTCAGGCCAAATTTTTTTGTTTTTTTTTGTTTTGAAGTCAAAATATTTTTCATGGTTGGAGGAGAGTGAAAAATTAGGGGGCTGGAGAGATTTAGGGGTCGAGGAAAATTTTAGGGGTCAGGACGAACTTTTTAGGGGTCAGGCCAAATTTTTTTGTTTTCTTTTGTTTTTTTTTGTTTTGAAGTCAAAATATTTCTCAGGGTTGGGGGAGAGTGAAAAATTAGGGGGCTGGAGAGATTTAGGGGTCGGGGAAAATTTTAGGGGTCAGGACGAACTTTTTAGGGGTCAGGCCAAATTTTTTTGTTTTTTTTTGTTTTGAAGTCAAAATATTTCTCATGGTTGGAGGAGAGTGAAAAATTAGGGGGCTGGAGAGATTTAGGGGTCGGGGAAAATTTTAGGGGTCAGGACGAACTTTTTAGGGGTCAGGCCAAATTTTTTTGTTTTTTTTTGTTTTGAAGTCAAAATATTTCTCAGGGTTGGGGGAGAGTGAAAAATTAGGGGGCTGGAGAGATTTAGGGGTCGGGGAAAATTTTAGGGGTCAGGACGAACTTTTTAGGTGTCAGGCCAAATTTTTTTGTTTTTTTTTGTTTTGAAGTCAAAATATTTTTCATGGTTGGAGGAGAGTGAAAAATTAGGGGGCTGGAGAGATTTAGGGGTCGGGGAAAATTTTAGGGGTCAGGACGAACTTTTTAGGGGTCAGGCCAATTTTTTTTGTTTTGAAGTGAAAATATATCTCATGGTTGGGGGAGAGTGAAAAATTAGGGGACTGGAGAGATTTAGGGGTCGGGGAAAATTTTAGGGGTCAGGACGAACTTTTTAGGGGTCATGCCAAATTTTTTTGTTTTTTTTTGTTTTTTTTTGTTTTGAAGGCAAAATATTTCTCAGGGTGTGGGGAGAGTGAAAAATTAGGGGGCTGGAGAGATTTAGGGGTCGGGGAAAATTTTAGGGGTCAGGACGAACTTTTTAGGGGTCAGGCCAAATTTTTTTGTTTTTTTTGTTTTGAAGTCAAAATATTTCTTATGGTTGGGGGAGAGTGAAAAATTAGGGGGCTAGAGAGATTTAGGGGTCGGGGAAAATTTTAGGGGTCAGGACGAACTTTTTAGGGGTCAGGCCAAATTTTTTTGTTTTTTTTTGTTTTTTTTTGTTTTGAAGTCAAAATATTTCTCAGGGTTGGGGGAGAGTGAAAAATTAGGGGGCTGGAGAGATTTAGGGGTCGGGGAAAATTTTAGGGGTCAGGACGAACTTTTTAGGGGTCAGGCCAAATTTTTTTGTTTTTTTTTGTTTTGAAGTCAAAATATTTCTAATGGTTAGAGGAGAGTGAAAAATTAGGGAGCTGGAGAGATTTAGGGGTCGGGGAAAATTTTAGGGGTCAGGACGAACTTTTTAGGGGTCAGGCCAATTTTGTTTGTTTTGAAGTCAAAATATATCTCATGGTTGGGGGAGAGTGAAAAATTAGGGGACTGGAGAGATTTAGGGGTCGGGGAAAATTTTAGGGGTCAGGACGAACTTTTAAGGGGTCATGCCAAATTTTTTTGTTTTTTTTTGTTTTTTTTTGTTTTGAAGGCAAAATATTTCTCAGGGTGTGGGGAGAGTGAAAAATTAGGGGGCTGGAGAGATTTAGGGGTCGGGGAAAATTTTAGGGGTCAGGACGAACTTTTTAGGGGTCAGGCCAAATTTTTTTGTTTTTTTTTGTTTTGAAGTCAAAATATATCTAATGGTTATGGGAGAGTGAAAAATTAGGGGGCTGGAGAGATTTAGGGGTCGGGGAAAATTTTAGGGGTCACGACGAACTTGGTAGGGGTCAGGCCAATTTTTTTTCTTTTTTTTGGTTTTGAACTCAAAATGTTTCTCAGGGTTGGGGGAGAGTGAAACATTAGAGGGCTGGAGAGATTTAGGGGTCGGGGAAAATTTTAGGGGTCAGGACGAACTTTTTAGGGGTCAGGCCAAATTTTTTTCTTTTTTTTGGTTTTTTATTGTTTTGAAGTCAAAATATTTCTCAGGGTTGGGGGAGAGTGAAAAATTAGGGGGCTGGAAAGATTTAGGGGTCGGGGAAAATTTTAGGGGTCAGGACGAACTTTTTAGGGGTCAGGCCAAATTTTTGTGTTTTTTTTTGTTTTGAAGTCAAAATATTTTTCATGGTTGGAGGAGAGTGAAAAATTAGGGGGCTGGAGAGATTTAGGGGTCGGGGAAAATTTTAGGGGTCAGGACGAACTTTTTAGGGGTCAGGCCAAATTTTTTTTTGTTTTTTTTTTTGAAGTCAAAATATTTATCAGGGTTGGGGGAGAGTGAAAAATTAGGGGGCTGGAGAGATTGAGGGCTCGGGGAAAATTTTAGGGGTCAGGACGAACATTTTAGGGGTCAGGCCAAATTTTTTTTTTTTTTTTTTTTTGAACTGAAAATATTTCTCAGGGTTGGGAGAGAGTGAAAAATTAGGGGGCTGGAGAGATTTAGGGGTCGGGGAAAATTTTAGGGGTCAGGACGAACTTTTTAGGGGTCAGGCCAAATTTTTTTGTTTTTTTTTGTTTTTAAGTCAAAATATAGCTCATGGTTGGGGGAGAGTGAAAAATTAGGGGGCTGGAGAGATTTAGGGGTCGAGGAAAATTTTAGGGGTCAGGACAAACTTTTAAGGGGTCAGCCCAAATTTTTTTTTTTTTTTTTGGTTTTGAACTGAAAATATTTCTCAGGGTTGGGAGAGAGTGAAAAATTAGGGGGCTGGAGAGATTTAGGGGTCGGGGAAAATTTTAGGGGTCAGGACGAACTTTTTAGGGGTCAGGCCAGATTTTTTTGTTTTTTTTTGTTTTGAAGTCAAAATATTTCTCATTGTTGGGGGAGAGTGAAAAATTAGGGGGCTGGAGAGATTTAGGGGTCGGGGAAAATTTTAGGGGTCAGGACAACTTTTTTAGGGGTCAGGCAAAATTTTTGTCTTTTTTTTGGTTTTGAACTCAAAATATTTCTCAGGGTTGGGGGAGAGTAAAAAATTAGGGGGCTGGAGAGATTTAGGGGTCGGGGAAAATTTTACCGGTCAGGACCAACTTTTTAGGGGTCAGGCCAATTTTTTTTTTTTTTTTTTTTTTTGAAGTCCAAATATTTCTCATTGTTGGGGGAGAGTGAAAAATTAGGGGGCTGGAGAGATTTAGGGGTCGGGAAAAATTTTAGGGGTCAGGACGAACTTTTTAGGGGTCAGGCCAAATTTTTTTGTTTTTTTTTGTTTTGAAGTCAAAATATTTCTCAGGGTTGGGGGAGAGTGAAAAATTAGGGGGCTGGAAAGATTTAGGGGTCGGGGAAAATTTTAGGGGTCAGGACGAACTTTTTAGGGGTCAGGCCAAATTTTTTTCTTTTTGTTTGTTTTTTTTTGTTTTGAAGTCAAAATATTTTTCAGGGTTGGGGGAGAGTGAAAAATTAGGGGGCTGGAAGGATTTAGGGGTCGGGGAAAATTTTAGGGGTCAGGACGAACTTTTTAGGGGTCAGGCCAAATTTTTTTGTTTTTTTTTGTTTTGAAGTTAAAATATTTCTCATGGTTGGAGGAGAGTGAAAAATTAGGGGGCTGGAGAGATTTAGGGGTCGGGGAAAATTTTAGGGGTCAGGACGAACTTTTTAGTGGTCAGGCAAAATTTTTTTGTTTTTTTTTGTTTTTTTTGTTTTGAAGTCAAAATATTTCTCATGGTTGGGGGAGAGTGAAAAATTAGGGGCCTGGAGAGATTTAGGGGGCGGGGAAAATTTTAGGGGTCAGGACGAACTTTTTAGGGGTCAGGCCAAATTTTTTTGTTTTTTTTTGTTTTGAAGTCAAAATATTTCTCAGGGTTGGGGGAGAGTGAAAAATTAGGGGGCTGGAGAGATTTAGGGGTCAGGACAAATTTTTTAGGGTCTGCCCAAATTTAGGGGCGGCGATATGTACGTATTTAGCTTCTACACCGGGGCGGCGATAGGTACTTATTTAGCATTCAGCGGTGGTGATAGGTACTTATATAGCATGTGCACAGTGGTGGTAATAAGTACGTATATAGTATGCACACCGGGGCAGTGATAGGTATGTATTTAGCATGCGCACTGAGGCAGCGATCGGTTCATATATAGCACGCGCACCGGGGCGGCGATAAGTACGTATATAGCACGCGCACAGGGGCGGCGAAAGGTACATATTTAAAATTCACACCGGGCGGCGAAAGGTACATATTTAAAATTCACACCGGGGCGGCGATAGGTACGTATTTAGCATTCACACCGGGGCGGCGATAGGTATGTATTTAGCATTCACACCGAGGCAGCGATAGGTATGTATTTAGCATTCGCACCGGGGTGGCGATATGTACGTATTTAGCTTCTGCACCGGGGCGGCGATAGGTACGTATTTAGAATTCACAATGGGGCGGCGATAGGTACGTATTTAGAATTCACACCGGGGCGGCGATAGGTATTTATTTAGCATTCGCACCGGGGCGGCGATAGGTACGTATTCAGAATTCAGGGGTGGCGATAGCTACACATATAGCATGTACACATGGGCAGCAATAAGTACGTACATAGCATGCGCTCTGCGGCGGCGATCAGTACATATATAGCACGCGCACCGGGGCGGCGAAAGGTATGTATTTCGCAGTCGCACCGTGGTGGTGATAGGTACGTATTTAGCATTCGCACCGGGGCGGCTATAGGTACGTATTTAGCATTCGCACCAGGGCGGCTATAGGTACGTATTTAGCATTCGCACTGGGCCGGCTATAGGTACGTATTTAGCATTCGCACTGGGCCGGCGATAGGTACGTATTTAGCATTCAAACCAAAGCGGCAATATGTACATATTAATTATTCGCACTAGGGCAGCGATAGGTACTCATGTAGCATGCACACCGGGGCGCAATTGGTATGTCTTTAGTATTCGCACTAGGGCAGCGATAGGTACTTATGTAGCATGCACACCGGGGCGCAATAGGTATGTATTTAGCATTCACACCGGGGCAACGATAGGTACTATTTAGCATTCGCAACAGGTCGGCGATAGGTACTTAAATAGTATCTGCACCGGGGCGGCGATAGGTACGTATATAGTATGTGCACTGGGGCGGCGATAGGTACGTATATAGTATGTGCACTGGGGCGGCGATAGGTACGTATATAGTATGCGCACCGGGGTGATGATAGATACGTATATAGTATGAACACCGGGGTGGAGATAAGTACCTATATAGAAGGCGCAGATAGAGGTGTTACTTTTTATAGAAATATGTCATACTATTACCGTGGGCAATAGGAGAAATGGTGTGAAAGAAACAGCTTTTGCAAAAGGCAAAATTAGAAAGTAGCGGCGAAATGGGGCGACCAGGGAAGAGAAAGGTAGCAGATAAAGAGACGGCTATAGAGAGAGGGGGCGGACATAGAAGTTTGAATATAAAGATGTTACACACACGATCTTTCTTCAAATATATGTTTTTATGACCCCGAGCAACGCCGGGTAGCCCCGCTAGTCTCTTATATAAAGGGCAGTTGTCTGTTTGTATGTTTGTTTGTTTGTTTGTTTGTTTGTATGTCCAGTATCTCCTCAAAAACTACCCGACGACATGTCAAAAAGTTGACATCTACAGGACCGCACAAATCCCGGATGTAAAATATCTAAAAATCGCGAAAATCGATTCACTCGCTGACACTCAACCGGACCACTTTCCGACAAAAGGTAGCAGTTTTTTTCGTATTTTTCACGAAATTTCAACGTTAATATGTAGTAAATTCGAAATTATCTAATGTATTTATGTACTAATCCGATAAAAATGCCGAGTCATTGTAAACATCCCATAATCCCTTGCCGGATGTACCCGGTCTTGCCCTAAATTGTGTCCGGTTGTATCAGATCATCCAATAACTTCTGTCCGGTTGCATCAATAACAACATAGGAATCCTACGTTAAGAGTGTGTAGTGAAACAAGGGTTGCTCAATCACATCCGCACCTGTCCCATAATCCCTTGCCGGATGTACTCGGTCTTGCTCTAAATTGTGTCCGGTTATATCAGGTCATCATGACGTCAGAGAGTGGCAGATAATTTGAAAAATAATGCAAAGTGGCGGGAATAAATTCACTCACACTACAACCTTTTAATAGACGCTAATATTCCTCCCACTCCCTTCCGTTATCATGATAGGCATTACCTCCTCCTTTCATGCCAAATTGGGGGGGGGGGCGGCATTCGCCGGTGTGAGCGCCTATATGCATTTATTTGCATTATTAATAGACGATAATATTCCCCCCCCCTCCCTCCCTGTGGCCGTTCTGTAATCATGATAGGAATTACCTCCTCCTTTCAGGCCAAATTGGGGGGGGGGGGTACGGTATTCGCCGGTGTGAGCATTACCTCCTCCTTTTTTGAGTAGTATCGGTTCCGTTGTCATGATGCACTGATCCCATGCATTACCTCCTCCTTTTTTGAGAAGTGTAGATGTAGAATAGTATCTGCTCCGTTGTCATGATGTGCTCATCCCATGAATTACCTCCTCCTTTTTTGAGAAGTGTATGGGTAGGGTCGTATCGGTTCCGTTGTCATGATGCCCTCATCCCATGCATTATCTCCTCCTTTTTTGAGAAGTGTTGAGGTAGGGTCGTATCGGTTCCGTTGTCATGATGCCCTCATCCCATGCATTATCTCCTCCTTTTTTGAGAAGTGTTGAGGTAGGGTCGTATCGGTTCCGTTGTCATGATGCCCTCATCCCATGCATTATCTCCTCCTTTTTTGAGAAGTGTTGAGGTAGGGTCGTATCGGTTCCGTTGTCATGATGCCCTCATCCCATGCATTATCTCCTCCTTTTTTGAGAAGTGTTGAGGTAGGGTCGTATCGGTTCCGTTGTCATGATGCCCTCATCCCATGCATTATCTCCTCCTTTTTTTAGAAGTGTTGAGGTAGGGTCGTATCGGTGAAAAATTAGGGGGCTGGAGAGATTTAGGGGTCGGGGAAAATTTTAGGGGTCAAGACGAACTTTTTAGGGGTCAGGCCAAATTTTTTTGTTTTTTTTTGTTTTGAAGTCAAAATATTTTTCATGGTTGGAGGAGAGTGAAAAATTAGGGGGCTGGAGAGATTTAGGGGTCGGGGAAAATTTTAGGGGTCAGGACGAACTTTTTAGGGGTCAGGGCAAATTTTTTTCTTTTTTTTTGTTTTTTTTTGTTTTTAAGTCAAAATATTTCTCAGGGTTGGGGGAGAGTGAAAAATTAGGGGGCTGGAGAGATTATGGGGTCGGGGAAAATTTTAGGGGTCAGGACGAACTTTTTAGGGGTCAGGCCAAATTTTTTTGTTTTTTTTTGTTTTGAAGTCAAAATATTTTTCATGGTTGGAGGAGAGTGAAAAATTAGGGGGCTGGAGAGATTTAGGGGTCGGGGAAAATTTTAGGGGTCAAGACGAACTTTTTAGGGGTCAGGCCAAATTTTTTTGTTTTTTTTTGTTTTGAAGTCAAAATATTTTTCATGGTTGGAGGAGAGTGGAAAATTAGGGGGCTGGAGAGATTTAGGGGTCGGGGAAAATTTTAGGGGTCAGGACGAACTTTTTAGGGGTCAGGCCAAATTTTTTTCTTTTTTTTTGTTTTTTTTTGTTTTTAAGTCAAAATATTTCTCAGGGTTGTGGGAGAGTGAAAAATTAGGGGGCTGGAGAGATTATGGGGTCGGGGAAAATTTTAGGGGTCAGGACGAACTTTTTAGGGGTCAGGCCAAATTTTTTTGTTTTTTTTTGTTTTGAAGTAAAAATATTTCTTCATGGTTGGAGGAGAGTGAAAAATTAGGGGGCTGGAGAGATTTAGGGGTCGGAGAAAATTTTAGGGGTCAGGACGAACTTTTTAGGGGTCAGGCCAAATTTTTTTGTTTTTTTTTTGTTTTGAAGTCAAAATATTTCTCATGGTTGAAGGAGAGTGAAAAATTAGGGGGCTGGAGAGATTTAGGGGTCGGGGAAAATTTTAGGGGTCAGGACGCACTTTTTAGGGGTCAGGCCAAATTTTTTTTTTTTTTTTTGTTTTTTTTTGTTTTGAGATCAAAATATTTCTCAGGGTTGGGGGAAAGTGAAAAATTAGGGGGCTGGAGAGATTTAGGGGTCGGGGAAAATTTTAGGGGTCAGGACGAACTTTTTAGGGGTCAGGCCAAATTTTTTTGTTTTTTTTTGTTTAGAAGTCAAAATATTTTTCATGGTTGGAGGAGAGTGAAAAATTAGGGGGCTGGAGAGATTTAGGGGTCGGGGAAAATTTTAGGGGTCAGGACGAACTTTTTAGGGGTCAGGCCAAATTTTTTTCTTTTTTTTTGTTTTTTTTTGTTTTGAAGTCAAAATATTTATCAGAGTTGGGGGAGAGTGAAAAATTAGGGGGCTGGAGAGATTTAGGGGTCGGGGAAAATTTTAGGGGTCAGGACGAACTTTTTAGGGGTCAGGCCAAATTTTTTTGTTTTTTTTGTTTTGAAGTCAAAATATTTCTTCATGGTTGGAGGAGAGTGAAAAATTAGGGGGCTGGAGAGATTTAGGGGTCGGGGAAAATTTTAGAGGTCAGGACGAACTTTTTAGGGGTCAGGCCAAATTTTTTTCTTTTTTTTTGTTTTTTTTTGTTTTGAAGTCAAAATATTTTTCATGGTTGGAGGAGAGTGAAAAATTAGGGGGCTGGAGAGATTTAGGGGTCGGAGAAAATTTTAGGGGTCAGGACGAACTTTTTAGGGGTCAGGCCAAATTTTTTTGTTTTTTTTTTTGTTTTTTTTTGTTTTTAAGTCAAAATATTTCTCAAGGTTGGGGGAGAGTCAAAAATTAGGGGGCTGGAGAGATTATGGGGTCGGGGAAAATTTTAGGGGTCAGCACGAACTTTTTAGGGGTCAGGCCAAATTTTTTTGTTTTTTTGTGTTTTGAAGTCAAAATATATCTAATGGTTGTAAGAGAGTGAAAAATTAGGGGGCTGGAGAGATTTAGGGGTCGGGGAAAATTTTAGGGGTCAGGACGAACTTTTTAGGGGTCAGGCCAAATTTTTTTGTTTTTTTTTGTTTTGAAGTCAAAATATTTTTCATGGTTGGAGGAGAGTGAAAAATTAGGGGGCTGGAGAGATTTAGGGGTCGGGGAAAATTTTAGGAGTCAGTACGAACTTTTTAGGGGTCAGGCAAAATTTTTTTGCTTTTTTTTGTTTTTTTTTTGTTTTGAAGTCAAAATATTTATCAGGGTTGGAGGAGAGTGAAAAATTAGGGGGCTGGAGAGATTTAGGGGTCGGGGAAAATTTTAGGGGTCAGGACGAACTTTTTAGGGGTCAGGCCAAATTTTTTTGTTTTTTTTTGTTTTTTTCTGTTTTTAAGTCAAAATATTTCTCAGGGTTGGGGGAGAGTGAAAAATTAGGGGGCTGGAGAGATTATGGGGTCGGGGAAAATTTTAGGGGTCAGGACGAACTTTTTAGGGGTCAGGCCAAATTTTTTTGTTTTTTTTTGTTTTGAAGTCAAAATATTTTTCATGGTTGGAGGAGAGTGAAAAATTAGGGGGCTGGAGAGATTTAGGGGTCGGAGAAAATTTTAGGGGTCAGGACGAACTTTTTAGGGGTCAGGCCAAATTTTTTTGTTTTTTTTTGTTTTTTTTTGTTTTGAAGTCAAAATATTTCTCAAGGTTGGGGGAGAGTCAAAAATTAGGGGGCTGGAGAGATTTAGGGGTCGGGGAAAATTTTAGGGGTCAGGACGAACTTTTTAGGGGTCAGGCCAAATTTTTTTGTTTTTTTTTGTTTTGAAGTCAAAATATTTCTCATGGTTGGAGGAGAGTGAAAAATTAGGGGGCTGGAGAGATTTAGGGGTCGGGGAAAATTTTAGGGGTCAGGACGAACTTTTTAGGGGTCAGGCCAAATTTTTTTGTTTTTTTTTATTTTGAAGTCAAAATATTTCTCAGGGTTGGGGGAAAGTGACAAATTAGGGGGCTGGAGAGATTTAGGGGTCGGGGAAAATTTTAGGGGTCAGGACGAACTTTTTAGGGGTCAGGCCAAATTTTTTTGTTTTTTTTTGTTTTGAAGTCAAAATATATCTCATGGTTGAGGGAGAGTGAAAAATTAAGGGGCTGGAGAGATTTAGGGATCGGGGAAAATTTTAGGGGTCAGGACGAACTTTTTAGGGGTCAGGCCAAATTTTTTTGTTTTTTTTTTGTTTTGAAGTCAAAATATTTCTCATGGTTGGAGGATAGTGAAAAATTAGGGGGCTGGAGAGATTTACGGGTCGGGGAAAATTTTAGGGGTCAGGACGAACTTTTTAGGGGTCAGGCCAAATTTGTTTGTTTTTTTTTGTTTTGAAGTCAAAATATATCTAATGGTTGTAAGAGAGTGAAAAATTAGGGGCTGGAGAGATTTAGGGGTCGGGGAAAATTTTAGGGGTCAGGACGAACTTTTTAGGGTCAGGCCAAATTTTTTTGTTTTTTTTTGTTTTGAAATCAAAATATTTTTCATGGTTGGAGGAGAGTGAAAAATTAGGGGGCTGGAGAGATTTAGGGGTCGGGGAAAATTTTAGGGGTCAGGACGAACTTTTTAGGGGTCAGGCCAAATTTTTTTGTTTTTTTTTGTTTTGAAGTCAAAATATATCTCATGGTTGGGGGAGAGTGAAAAATTAGGGGGCTGGAGAGATTTAGGGGTCGGGGAAAATTTTAGGGGTCAGGACGAACTTTTATGGGGTCAGGCCAAATTTTTTTCTTTTGTTTTTGTTTATTTTTGTTTTGCAGTCAAAATATTTCTCAGGGTTGGGGGAGAGTGAAAAATTAGGGGGCTGGAGAGATTTAGGGGTCGGGGAAAATTTTAAGGGTCAGGACGAACTTTTTAGGGTTCAGGCCAAATTTTTTTGTTTTTTTTTGTTTTGAAGTCAAAATATTTCTCATGGTTGGAGGACAGTGAAAAATTAGGGGGCTGGAGAGATTTAGGGGTCGGGGAAAATTTTAGGGGTCAGGACGAACTTTTTAGGGGTCAGGTCAAATTTTTTTGTTTTTTTTTGTTTAGAAGTCAAAATATATCTCATGGTTGGGGGAGAGTGAAAAATTAGGGGGCTGGAGAGATTTAGGGGTCGGGGAAAATTTTAGGGGTCAGGACAGACTTTTTAGGGGTCAGGCCAAATTTTTTTCTTTTTTTTTGTTTTTTTTTGTTTTGAAGTCAAAATATTTATCAGGGTTGGGGGAGAGTGAAAAATTAGGGGGCTGGAGAGATTTAGGGGTCGGGGAAAATTTTAGGGGTCAGGACGAACTTTTTAGGGGTCAGGCCAAATTTTTTTTTCTTTTTTGTTTTGAAGTAAAAATATTTCTTCATGGTTGGAGGAGAGTGAAAAATTAGGGGGCTGGAGAGATTTAGGGGTCGGGGAAAATTTTAGGGGTCAGGACGAACTTTTTAGGGGTCAGGCCAAATTTGTTTGTTTTTTTTTGTTTTTTTTTTGTTTTTAAGTCAAAATATTTCTCAGGGTTGGGGGAGAGTGAAAAATTAGGGGGCTGGAGAGATTTAGGGGTCGGGGAAAATTTTAGGGGTCAGGACGAACTTTTTAGGGGTCAGGCCAAATTTTTTTGTTTTTTTTTGTTTTGAAGTCAAAATATTTTTCATGGTTGGAGGAGAGTGAAAAATTAGGGGGCTGGAGAGATTTAGGGGTCGGGGAAAATTTTAGGGGTCAGGACGAACTTTTTAGGGGTCAGGCCAAATTTTTTGTTTTTTTTTGTTTTGAAGTCAAAATATATCTCATGGTTGGGGGAGAGTGAAAAATTAGGGGGCTGGAGAGATTTAAGGGTCGGGGAAAATTTTAGGGGTCAGTACGAACTTTTTAGGGGTCAGGCAAAATTTTTTTGTTTTTTTTTGTTTTTTTTTTGTTTTGAAGTCAAAATATTTATCAGGGTTGGGGGAGAGTGAAAAATTAGGGGGCTGGAGAGATTTAGGGGTCGGGGAAAATTTTAGGGGTCTGGACGAACTTTTTAGGGGTCAGGCAAAATTTTTTTGTTTTTTTTTGTTTTGAAGTCAAAATATTTCTCATGATTGAAGGAGAGTGAAAAATTAGGGGGCTGGAGAGATTTAGGGGTCGGGGAAAATTTTCGGGGTCAGGACGAACTTTTTAGGGGTCAGGCCAAATTTTTTTGTTTTTTTTTGTTTTGAAGTCAAAATATATCTGATGGTTGTAAGAGAGTGAAAAATTAGGGGGCTGGAGAGATTTAGGGGTCGGGGAAAATTTTAGGGGTCAGGACGAACTTTTTAGGGGTCAGGCCAAATTTTTTTGTTTTTTTTTTTGTTTTGAAGTCAAAATGTTTCTCATTGTTGGGGGAGAGTGAAAAATTAGAGGCTGGAGAGATTTAGGGGACGGGGAAAATTTTAGGGGTCAGGCCAAATTTTTTAGGGTCTGCCCAAATTTAGGGGCGGCGATATGTCTGTATTTAGCTTCCACACCGGGGCGGCGATAGGTACTTATTTAGCATTCAGCAGTGGTGATAGGTACTTATATAGCATGTGCACATGTGCGGTAATAAGTACGTATATAGTATGCACACCGGGGCAGTTATAGGTATGTATTTAGCATGCGCACTGAGGAAGCGATCGGTTCATATATAGCACGCGCACCGGGGCGGCGATAGGTACGTATATAGCACACGCACAGGGGCGGCGAAAGGTACATATTTAAAATTCACACCGGGCGGCGAAAGGTACATATTTAAAATTCACACCGGGGCGGCGATAGGTACGTATTTAGCATTCAAACCGGGGCAGCGATATGTACGTATTTAGCTTCCGCACCGGGGCGGCGATAGGTACGTATTTAGAATTCACACCGGGGCGGCAATAGGTACGTATTTTGAATTCACACCGGGGCGGCGATAGGTATGTATTTAGCATTCGCACCGGGGCGGCGATATGTACGTATTTAGCTTCCACACCAGGGCGGCGATAGGTACGTATTCAGAATTCAGGGGTGGCTATAGCTACGTATATAGCATGTACACATGGGCAGCAATAAGTACGTACATAGCATGCGCTATGCGGCGGCGATCAGTACATATATTGCATGCGTACCGGGGGGGCGAAAGGTATGTATTTCGCATTCGCACTGTAGTGGTGATAGGTACGTATTAGCATTCGCACTGGGACGGCTATAGGTACGTATTTAGCATTCGCACCAGGGCGGCTATAGGTACGTATTTAGCATTCGCACTGGGCCGGCGATAGGTACGTATTTAGCATTCACACCAAAACGGCAATATGTACATATTAATTATTCGCACTAGGGCAGTGATAGGTACTTATGTAGCATGCACACCGGAGCGCAATTGGTATGTCTTTAGTATTCGCACTAGGGCAGCGATAGGTACTTATGTAGCATGCACACCGGGGCGCAATAGGTATGTATTTAGCATTCACACCGGGGCAACGATAGGTACTATTTAGCATTCGCAACGGGGCGGCGATAGGTACTTAAATAGTATCTGCACCGGGGCGGCGATAGGTACGTATATAGTATGTGCACTGGGGCGGCGATAGGTACGTATATAGTATGCGCACCGGGGTGATGATAGATACGTATATAGTATGAACACCGGGGTGGAGATAAGTACCTATATAGAAGGCGCAGATAGAGGTGTTACTTTTTATAGAAATATGTCATACTATTACCCTGGGCAATAGGAGAAATGGTGGGGAAGAAACAGCTTTTGCAAAAGGCAAAATTAGAAAGTAGCGGCGAAATGGGGCGACCAGGAAAGAGAAAAGTAGCAGATAAAGAGACGGCTATAGAGAGAGGGGGCGAACATAGAAGTTTGAATATAAAGATGTTACACACACGATCTTTCTTCAAATATATGTTTTTATGACCCCGAGCAACGCCGGGTAGCCCCGCTAGTATTATATATATTATATCATATATATATATTATATTATATATATATTATATCATATATATATTATATTATATATATATTATATTATATATATTATATATTATTATTATTATTGAAAAAACAACAACATTTCGACTCCACCCCGATGTTTGTTTTACTCTCATAAATATTAATAATTTAAGTTTAAAAAAAAAGAAAAAATTTTTTTTTTGCCCCCATCAATTTTTTTATTTTACTTTCCCACATACATAGAAATATTTTTAGTTAAGAAAAGAGAAAAAAAAGAATTTTTTTTGACCGCCCCCCAATTCTTTTCATCTTCCTCCATACATATAAATATTTTTAATTAAAAAGAAAAAAAAGAAAAGAAAAACAGTAAAAAATAAAAAATAAAATACAGCGAACACGATTAGTTATTTAAATGCTCACGAGATTCTTCTTGTATTTTATTTTTTACCGTTTTTAAATTCATTAGAATGTGTGTGTGTTTTTTAAATAGTAATTTTTAAATCAATTATTATTTTAATTAAACAATTTGATTCAATAAAATTGTTAAAAGCAACAAATACGGCGAACAGTTTTTTTCAAGTTGGAAAAAAGTGTACCTATAATAAAACAATGAAAAAATCGGTACTCTTTTACTGTAGGACCCGCGCTGACTTTGACCATGACCCTAACCCTAACTCTAAACCCTAACCCTAACCCCCACTTTGACCCTAACGCTAACGACGGGGTCAAAGTTAGCGCGGGTCCTACAGTAAAAAAGCACCAAAAAATCAAATATAGTGAACACGATTAGTTAAGTAAATGCTCCCGGGAAGAAAGTTTACCTACATTAAATTCATTAGAATGTGTGTGTGTGTGTTTCTTAAATGACCTTTTTTTAATTAAACAATTTGATTCTAAAATCAGTTATATAGTTTTCCAGTACAATGCTTTTTTGTTGACAGAAAAGAAAAAAAAATCACATCTTATGATAAATAGAACACAGAATAAAAAAACAGTTTGTAAATAAAAGCTTAACAGCGTAAAATTACCTTTTACTAAATCTTAAACACAGTTAAGGTTGTGAGAAGATGATAATATTGGATGTTTTTCAAATCGGAAAAGAAGGTACTAAAATAAAACTATTGAAAAATCAAATGCAGTAAACGCGATAAGTTTTGTTAATGCTATCTAAAAAAATAAGTTTTCCTAAACTAAATTCATTATAATGTGTGTGCGTTTTTTTAAATTGTAAGTTTTAAATCAATTATTATTTTAATTAACGAATTTGATTCAATAAATTTGTGTTTTAAAACATGATGGCTAATAAGATTAAGAAAATAAACAAACTCAGAACGTTTTAATAAAATAAATCAGAGTTAAAGTAACACGGTTAAATGCCAGCGTTTTGTTTACATTTGAAATAACGCGCCCGTTCAGAGGGAGGAAGCCGTTTCAATGGATTAACACACGCTGTTCAATCAGTTGGACGTAGTTAAATAACTACGTAACTCATTTCAT
The DNA here is from genome assembly GCA_963556195.1 of Sepiola atlantica. Taxonomy (NCBI): domain Eukaryota; kingdom Metazoa; phylum Mollusca; class Cephalopoda; order Sepiida; family Sepiolidae; genus Sepiola; species Sepiola atlantica. Next base: position 51,178,325 of record OY744524.1, read on the forward strand.
CAATTATTATTTTAATTAAAGAATTTGATTCAATAAATTTGTGTGTTTAAAACATGATGGCTAATAAGATTAAGAAAATAAACAAACTCAGAACGTTTTTATAAAATAAATCAGAATTAAAGTAACATGGTTAAATGCCAGCGTTTTGTTTACATTTGAGGGAGGTAACCATTTCACTGGACTAACGCACGCTGCTCAATCAGTTGGACGTAGATAAATAACTACGCAACTCATTTCATATATATATATATATATATATATATATATATATATATATATATATATATATATATATATATATATATATAAAAGAAATAATTATAATTTATAAGTAAGATTATTAGCGAGTAAAATAGCGTAAATACATGTGGAAATCTGAAGAAAACAATCATGAGTGTATATTTGCGAATACTAATTTATTAGAAAGACAATTGATTATGTAAATTGAGAAATGCGAATAGTGTTTACGGCGGTTTTTGTAGTAGTATATAATGAAGCTGGCGGACTCCCCATACATAGTAATATTTTCAGTTAGTAAAAGAAAAACATTTTTTTTTATCCCCCCAATTTTTTTTACCCTCCCACATAAATAGAAATATTTTCAGTTAAAAAAAAAAAATACATATATAGCATATATATATAGCGATAGCGCCGCCCTGATGCACATGCTATATATGTACCTATCACCGCCCCGGGGCACATGTTAAATACATATCTATCGCCGCCCCGGTGCACATACTATATATGTACCTATCGACACCCCTATGTACATACTATATACGTTCCTATTGCCGCCCCGGTGTGCATACTATACACATACCTATCGCCACCCTAGTGTAAATACTATATACGTACATATCGCCTCCCCGGTGCGCATAATATATTCGTACCTATTGCTACCCTGGTGCGCATACTATATACCTATCTCCAGCCAGTTTGCATACCTAAGAACCTATATTAATGCGCTCCTGTCGTATCAAAGAACCAAAATTGTGTTTGTTCATGTTTTGTCAGTCATAAAAAATAACTCATATTAATACGCCCCTGTCGTATCCAAGAACAAAAATCAAGTTCATTCATGTAGTGTTACTATCATAAAAAAGAACTCACATTAATGAGTCCTGTTTAAGTTCAATAAAAAAATTCCCGCGACCCCCCCCCCCCGAAATTTTTTCCTTTCAACCCCCACCCCCTAAAAAAAAATTTACTCTCCCCTACCTTAAGAAATATTTTAAGTTCAAGAAAAAAAAGTTCTCCGAACCCCCCAAATTTTTTACCCTCTACCCCCCCCCCCCAAATAATTTTACTCTCCCCCAACCCTGGAAAATATTTTAAGTTAAAAAAAAAAAACAAATAAAATTTTCCCCGACCCAACCAAAAGATTTTTTTTTACTCTCGACTCCCACCCAACCAAATATTTTTCCTCTCCCCAACCCTGAAAAATATTTTAAGTTCAAAAAGAATAAAAAAAATTTTTTCCCGATCCTCTCAAAATTTTTTTTACCCTCCACCCCATACCCCCACCCTAAGAAATATTTTAAGTTGAAAAAACAACAACATTTGTTCCCACCCCCCAAAATATTTTCCCGGACCCCGACCCCACAAAAAAATTGTTTATCCCCCCAAAAAAATGTTATCCTCCCAAAAAATTGTTTTTTGAGGGAGGACCCCCCAAAAACAATTTTTTACTCTCCCTCTGCCCTAAACGATATTTTAAGTTAAACATTTTTTTTTGAACCCCAGCCCCCCCCCCAAAAAAATTTTCCCGACGCCTCCCCCCCCCAATTTTTTACCCTTCACCCCTTCCCCGAAAAAAATGTTTACTCTCCCCCAACCCTCAGAAATATTTCAAGTTAAAAAAAATACATATATATATATATATATAAGTAAAATAAATGGCGGAGCATAATTATTTCTTCCTTTTATTTTACTGATTGAGACGTTATTTAATATATATACAAGTATAAGTGTAAACATTGGCGGAGCATAATTATTTTTTCCTTTAATTTTAATGATTGAGACGTTATTTAATATGTATACAAATATGAGTGAAAACTATGGCGGAGCATAATGATTTATTTTTTAAAATTTTACTGATTGAGACGTTATTTAATATGTATACAAATACAGATGACAGAGCGTAATTATTTTATTATTTTTAATTTTACTGATTGAGACGTTATTTAATATGTATACAAATATAAATGAAAACAATGGCGGAGCATAATTATTTCTTCCTCTAATTTTACTGATTGATACCTTATGTAATATGTATACAAATATATATGAAAACAATGGCGGACCATAATTTTTTCTTCCTCTAATTTTAGTGATTGAAACGTTATTTGATATATATACAAATATAAGTGAAAATAATGGCGGAGCATAATTATTCCTCCCTTTAATTTCACTGATTGAGACGTTATTTAATATGAATACAAATATAAGTGAAAACAATGGCGGAGCATAATTATTTCTTCCTCTAATTTTACTGATTGATACATCATTTAATATGTATACAAATATAAGTGAAAACAATGGCGGAGCATAATTATTTATTTTTTAAATGTTACTGATTGAGACGTGTTTTACTATGTATACAAATATAAGTGTAAACAATGGCGGAGCATAATTATTTCTTTCATTTAATTTTACTAATTGAGACGTAATTTAATATGTATACAAATATAAGTGAATACAATGGCGGAGCATAATTATTTCTTCCTCTAATTTTACTGATTGATACCTTATCTAATATGTATACAAATATAAGTGAAAACAATGGCGGAGCATAATTATTTATTTTTTAAATGTTACTTATTGAGACGTTTTTTACTATGTATACAAATATAAGTGTAAACAATGGCGGAGCATAATTATTTCTTCCTTTAATTTTACGGATTGAGACGTTATTTAATATGTATACAAATATAGGGAAAAGCAATGGCGGAGCCAAATTATTTATTTTTATTATTTTACTGATTCAGGCGTTATATAATATGTATACAAATATAAGTGAAAACAATGGCGAAGCATAATCATTTCTTCCTCTGATTTTACTGATTGAGATGTTATTTAATATGTATACAAATATAAGTGTAAATAATGGCCGAGAATTATTATTTATTACTCGAGCTTTACTGATTTAGACGTTATTTAATATGTATACAAATAAAAGTGAAAACAATAGCAGGGCATAATTATTTCTTACTTTAATTTTACTGATTGAGACTTTATTTAATACTAGCAGGACCCGTGTCCCGGCGTTGCCCGGGGAAATATAACAGCCTGATTTAAATTGTCCTTGGAACTTTTTAATTGTCATGGCAAATCACAATTTAACTGGGAACTGAAGCCTTTTAAATTTTATTGCAGAATCCGACGGAATAATGGGTATTCTGGGAAGGAATGTCAGTTTGCCCCTTGCCAAAGCAGTTAGTATTACAGCTTCTATCACATGAGGTTGCATGCATTTAACACAGTCTCGTTCCATTACATAGCCTTGGAGCATGAAGATTCCGGAGTAACATAATTGGGCATCCAGCTTTCAGCTGTGTGTTGGCATACCAGGCAATTCTAATGAATCTAAAATTTCTGTAGGGTATTGTACAACCTGGACGCGATCGAGAATGGAATCCACAAAAGTGAACGTTACAGTTTTAATGTACTTCCACAAATATGGCAATTTAATGCAAGCATTAAGCTCATCAGGGGGATTTCTACGTGGAACAATAGGAAGCGTTTGTCGGAAGTCACCTGATAATAATATTGTTATGCCACCCATAACAGCATCACGTCTCTTGAGATCACGCAATGTTTTATCTAGAGCCTCGACCGCTTGTTTATGTGCCATTGTACATTCATCCCATACGATGTAGGAACAATTCTGTAAGACTTTTGCTGAATCTGACCCTCTTTCTATTTGACAAATTGGATCAGCATCTTTTATTAGATAATGGCAAGTTAAATGTGGAGTGAGCTGTCCTACCACCAGGAGTACCTCCGGGTGCATCAAGGAATATAAGGCCACCTTGCTGATCTTCTTCAGTATTAACTACAGTACGAAAAATATGAATTTGCTCATTATTTAGTCGTGCGATACCATCTCGAACAATTGATGCTTGCTCATGAGGTTGATAACTAATTTCACGCGTCCATGCAGTAATGACCGGATGTGTATTAGATCGATTAGGTGAGGTAAGACCCAATTTTGTGAGTGGTTTACCATTGATCTTATAAGTCATATGTTCGATATGAACTAAAGCCATATTGAAGATGTCGTCTTAAAATGTTATATCAACTTCAGGCTGTTGATTGTGTTTCCTAAGAAGGAAATCTTCACTAAAAGCTTATTTGTGTGCATCCCAAAGTCGTTTCGGATGAGACACTGCACATGATGTCAACATGATGGCAAACAAATGTCTCAAATTGTCGGCAGATTCAGATATAGATGCTTCCTGTAATGTAGCATCCCAGTGGTTATCATCCTCAAGTAGTTCATGTGCACTACATGCATCCCTGAATGTAGTCATAACTTGACGATTGATCGTTTTTAGGTCATTAAAGCTCTGTGAACCTCTAACATTGTGTAGAAGCATTCTCAAACAGAAGCAGTCAAATTGATTTGGATGCACGGTGTATACCCTGCCCCAAAACCTCTGTTCTTTTAACGCACGGATAGCCTGGAACTGGCTTACCCTGTAACCGTCGCTTGAAGACCTTAGTTTTAGTGTCCCAGGTATAATAAACTGGAACTTCTCAGTACAAAAGTGTACGTGGAAAAAAATGTGTTTGACACAATGTGAAGAAAGTTGTTAGAGTGGTTGAAGGTGGATTTGCAACTCTATCTGCTGCAGTACTTTCAGTAAAGTATATACGCTGTCCATTTTCTAGATGAACTGATAGGTGAATAACTGGGGAGGATGATGTATATGTATGCGAAAGTTAAGTATTCTCCAAATGGCTTCATTGGTTGATATGTAACGTCCCGTATCGTATCTCTTAAGTTCATCACGAGCATTACTTTCAATTGTGAACATAGCTTGAGCACTACCCTTATTTACATATTTACAAATGTATTTTATTGATTTCATGCTGTTGCAATATTCAACATTGATATGTGCATCAAAAATCTCACGAAGCAGTTTATTATGTGGTACAACCCATCGGTTATCTACAGGAACTGTTATGTTGGCAGGTAGGGTAAGTGTCGTCTCAAAACCTCCAGCTAAAGGAGATAGTCGTCGATATTGTGAGTAGCCATTTGTATCCGATTGAGTTTCACTCAAGCTCTTACTGCAGTGTCCATCTTTGAGACAGAGTGAACCTCTGTTTCCATGAACCATATGGTGCCTAATGAAATCATGTAAAACCGGATCTGCCACTGGATCTTGAATTTCCGACCTGATAACTGAATCTATGTCAGAGGATTTCAATTTTTATCCTCTTTTCTGCCATTCAACAGTGTACATGTATAAACAATTACAAGCAATTAAAAGTAAAGATGATTGTCTGCATGTAATGTTATAACAAAAATGTTTTTATTACTTATTGTTATGCCCCCCCCCCGTACACATGGTGGACCGTACATTTGCTCGCCAGAAGGTGAATCGTAACGTATTTTGCTCACGTGACTCAATCGCAATCATGAAAAAAAAAATAGAGAATAGTCTTCATTATTAAAAATAAGCATATAATCGTAATTTTAATGCCCCCACCCCCATCCGAATACAAATTGTAATGCTCTGCAGCCTACATTAATTATATTTGTGGGTTTCAGTGGATTTTAATGGGGCTATGTAGGCCTCTGTAATTTTCCAAGGGCCCTTATCACAGACAGAGCCGGTGTTAAAAAATAAATAAAAATAAAATTTCTGGTGAAATCAAAGTAAATTGCTTTCAGTATATATCGGACAGGCTTCGTTTAACTCTATTAATTTTCATATTAATATTATATTCCCCATCGGTGGGTTAGTGTTTACGACGTTACAGTTTTTGGCGTTCGATCCCATTCTACTAAAACGATTTTTTTTTAATGTTAAACATTTGGCAACACGGTAGCACGGGGGACTTAAAATTCTATCAGAATAGTCAATAGTGATCGTATAAAACGAAAATTTATAATGTAAAATGAAAAATGCAGTCTGGCATTTCAGGTTGACTCGTTGGAATGAAGTTGTTTGAACTTTATGTAAATAAGGAAAACGTAAATGTTTTTATTAATTGTTAGAGTTGAATTATATTTTGAAATTATTATAATATGAAATATCAGAATTATTCAAATTTTGTTTCGTATCGTAGCATGTTTTCGATTGTGAAGGTGGTCGGATTAATGTAATCAGTTATTCGATTACTGTGAATTGTTACGAAAGAAGAATAACTGAATGATATTCGTCTAATCTGTAAGCGCGGTGGTTTGTTATCTTTATTTAAAAAATGTATCTAATCGGTTTGTTTGTTTTGTTACTTGTCTCAAAGTATTTAACGGTGAGGGAATTCTTCCCAAACAAGTTAATCGATTTCGACAATGTTTTTGTTTTATTTATTAACTTATAAAAACAATGTAAATGTTTTTTTGTTATTGTCTGAAGTAAAACTTTCGCAAAGTATGCAACAGTGATTTTTAAAACGAAAATGTATAATTTTTATGAATAGTCATTGATTTATTTATTGTATGATTGAAAAGTTTTACAAAATAGTCAACATTGAATTTTTTTTATTGTATGAATTAAAATTCTATTAGAAGAGTCAATAGTGATCGTTGAAAACAAAAATTTAGAATTTAAAATTTAACATTCAGTCTGGCACTCGGTGGAATGAATGGAAGTCTTCCAAGTGATGTTTGAAATACAGAAGTATCCTTATTTAAAAGTCAAGGATCTGTTCTTTTGAATTGTTTTTCTTCTCATAGTCGGTAACTGAAATCCCATTTGTAAAAAGTATATGCTTATTTTATTAATGATTTGAAAAAAACCCAGTTCGGTTCAAATAGTGTAGAAGTCACATGTTTGTTTTTAAAGTAAGTGATAGGTATAATTATTGGTATATATTGATTCTTGAGTTGTATATTTCGTAACATAATGAAAACTTAATCGGTGTTCGGTACGTGAAATAAGGAAAGAAAATGAAAAATACGTGTAAACTGAGCCCCCCCCCCGGCAGAAACATAAAAGTTATTTGGAATATTGTTTAGTATGTAATATAATATTTTTGATGTGTATTCTTTGTGCAAAATAAATTTGGTTCAAATAGTGTAGAAGTCACATGTTTGTTTTTAAAGTAAGTGATAGGTATAATTATTGGTATATATTGATTCTTGAGTTGTATATTTCGTAACATAAGGAAAACTTAAATATTTTTATCTCATACACTACCGGCAGACTTACTCTTACTGCTACTACCGCTGTCAGTAATAAGACGAAATACGTGATATAAACAATTTGATCTCTCCGCAGTCGTACCAGCGTCAAACATTCAACAACAACTATTTGCACTACTGCTGCGACCGCGTCGTCTTACTCACTACAGGCAGACTTACTCTTACTGCTACTACCGCTGTCAGTAATAAGACGAAATACGTGATATAAACAATTTGATCTCTCCGATATTACTCACGGAAAATTGTTTCCCATTGTTTAAAAAATAAAGCTTTGAGGTCCCATTTTAATCCTGAGTTGTCTATTAGTATCTGCTTGTCACCATAAGCTTTCTATATGATACGTGTAAACTGAGGGCCCCCCCCGGCAGAAACATAAAAGTTATTTGAAATATTGTTTAGTATGTAATATAATATGAAACTTGTTACTAATGTAAACTGATCTGATTGAGGCTTGCGAAGAGTAAAGTAATGGAAAAGTAAGTAATACATATAAAATCGAATAAGAAATGTACTTTCTGTCAGAAGTGTACTAATGTATTTATTAGCACAATGAAGTTGAATAAATCGTCGTGTTTGTGATTGTCATTGTGTTTTGTTTAATGTAATCTGTTATTCGCTAACGTGTAAATGCTACGTAGCAAGAATAATAGAATGTCAATCGGTTAATCCGTAACAGGTTTTTTGTAACATAGTACGCTAGTCAGATGTATTGAAGGGAACGTCTGTTATATTTTCTGTGCAACTTATGCTACTGTGTGGTGGGGTGAAGGCATATTTAACGTAAATAATAAGTTTTAAATTATCCGTTGTGTATTTGTTCCCGGTGTAGACTGGTAGCGTGAGAGGAGTAAAATGTTAGAAAGAAATGTTCTTGCTACTACCTGTATGTTGTCTGGTTTGGGGAGAGTGAATGAGTGAGGAACGAAAATAACAATTTGCCCGAGGTGGGTGTAATAGTTTAGAGTTTGCTAAGAACACGCTCGAGCGAATAAATTTGATGTTGTAGTGATTGTAGTAGCCTATTGAGTTCGAGTTTATTTTCCTATTCGACGCGAAGGTACAGGGAAAAAACGTCTTTACTTTATATATAAGATGTATACAAATATAAGTGAAAACAATGATGGAGTATTATTATTCGCTCCTTTAATTTTACTGATTGTGACGTTATTTAACATGTATACAAATATTAGTGTAAACAATGGCGGAGCATAATTATTTCTTACTTTAATTTTACTGATTGAGACGTTATTTAATATGTATACAAATATAAGTGAAAACGGAGCATAATTATTTCTTACTTTAATCTTACTGATTTGGACGTTATTTAATATGTATACAAATGTAAGTGAAAACAATGGCGGACCATAATTATTTCTTCCTCTAATTTTACTGATTGATACGTTATTGTATATGTATACAAATAAAAGTGAAAACAATGGCAGAGCATAATTATTTCTTCCTCTAATTGTACTGAGTGATACGTCATTTAATATGTATACAAATATAAGTGAAAACAATGGCGGAGCATAATCATTTATTTTTTAAATGTTACTGATTGAGACGTTTTTTACTATGTATACAAATATAAGTGCAAACAATGGCGGAGCATAATTATTTCTTCTTTTAATTTTACTGATTGAGACGTTATTTAATATGTATACAAATATAACGAAAAGCAATGGCGGAGCCAAATTATTTATTTTTATTATTTTACTGATTCAGACGTTATTCAGGCCAAATTTGAGGGGAGAGCGTCGCCATTCGCCGGTGTGAGCGCCTCAGGCCCAATTTATGGGGAGAGTGTCGCCATTCGCCGGTGTGAGCGCCTCAGGCCAAATTTGAGGGGACAGCGTCGGCATTAGCCGGTTGGTTCGCCTCAGGCCAAACTTGAGGGGAGAGCATCGCCATTAGTTGGTGTGATCGCCTCAGGTCAAATTTGAGGGGAGAGTATCGGTATCCGCCGGTATGAGCGCCTCAGGCCAAATTTGAAGGGAGCGCATCGGCATTAGCCGGTTTGTTAGCCTCAGGCCAAACTTGAGAGGAGAGCATCGCCATTAGCCGGTGTGATCGCCTCAGGCCAAATTTGAGGGGAGAGTGTCGGCATTCGTTGGTGTAATCGCCTCAGACCAAACTTGAAGGTAAAGTGTCGGTATTCGCCGGTGTGAGCGCCTCAGGCCAAATTTGAGGGGAGAGTATCGTCATTTGCCGATGTGAGCGCCTCAGGCCAAATTTGAGGGGAGAACGTCGGCATTAGCCAGTGAGTTTGTCCAGGCCAAACTTAAAGGGAAAGTGTCGACATTCGCCGGTGTGATGCCCTCAGGCCAAATTTAAGTACAAAGGGAATTAAAAAAAGAAATGATAGTCTGATTTTTTATTTAAGAGTGTAAGATCGACACCTATCGGATAGGACTAGATAATACACTTAATCTCAGGCAAAACGCTGAGAAAAACAGATACTACACTTTGAAATATTTATTTGCAGAAAATACATATTTATATTTAAAACAAATTAGGCACAAGGCCATCAAAATTGTGGGGTGGGTATCGTTAATCATCCTTTGTCTAAGGTAATAAAATTGTCTATCCTACTCTTAACTAGTCACCACAATACCACATTTGCTCTAGGGGCTTTCCTACTTAGGCAATTATCAAATTAGTTTGTAATTTTAAAAATTTTCCATACTTCTTTCATAAATAAATAAATAAATACGGTTATATATACAGAAATTCATTGGTGTATAATATGGGAGGGGAGAAAAGCAAAAACCAGTTAGTAAGACCCTCCTAACCCTTTCTACATATTAGACTGCCCACTGTTTTCCGGTTTGTTCCGAACCGAAAACAAGCAGGTCCGTCTCTAAATGGGAGTGGGATCTAAGTGGGTGAAAAAAAAAGAAAGTGCAAGTTGGGGGAGGCTGAGGACAAAGAATTGAAAGTGGGGAGTGGGCATCTTGAAGGGTTTCTATTACCAGGAGGGTGGGGTAACTCATTCATTCAGCTAGATAAAAGGCTAAACTTACCCGAAGGGCTGGGGTCCAACCGGACGAGGAACCGTGCACACCATGCTCAGGCCGGGAACACGTACTCATACTTGACTCTTTTTCGTACACACAAGCTCGCTACTTGTATCCACCTTTTTTCAAAAACCGTGGAGTGTAATCTTTTCCTATCACATCTGATGTTAACCTTCAGCTGGTGCTTGAAGAATGCGATCAGATCCTGATCAGCAAATGATTAAAACCCCTGGTTATCTCTCAGACGCGACGTCCACACCACCATTCGCACTACAGCCAAGATAGCGAGAAACACCATTCGTCTCTCCCCATCCCACAGTGGCCAGACGTTGTCTATTATGTAAGCTAGGTGCAGCGGCAACGGCTACTCAGGATCGATACGAGCCGTCACCTCGTTGAGCTTATGGCACAGGAAGAAAGCGTGACCAGGCGTTTCCTCAAAAAGCCTGTCGCAACGGAGACACTCGGGTGAGTCCTCAATTCCGGATCTCTGCAGTATGGCATTAAGGGGTAGCGCATTCCGGGCCAATCGTCAGGTCAGAGAGAACTCCGAGTTGTTGATATGACTCGTTCCCAGTGCCCAACTCCATTCGGAGCGGATCTCATCCTCTGTCCACCCATACCGCTTGACTAACGGATCGTCAGCTACCCTCTCACTAATCCTCTATGGAGTTCTTTTCTAGAAAGCTGCGAAAGGTTACTGGACCGAGGAAGCTTTTTGAGCGCGGCTCGACACTCTCTGAAAAACTGCAATTCACCTCTTGGCCTACGACGGCCCTCAGCCGAATGGTTGAGGATAAGGTCAGGGAAAGCACTATCGACCGCAGGGTTCCACGCAGATTCCTCTGTCAATGTTCGATTCAGGAAACTCAGTCTCTCGGCGTCTTGATGACGCGTCAAGTCAGGCATCCCTCACACGGACGTTGAATACAGACCTGGTTGCAAACCCAATGTCTCTTCCTGTCCGAGAGAAGTGAGGGCAGAAGGCGCCGGAGGACCTTGATGCGGTTCACAGGCAGGGGAAGCACAGCCAATCGGTAAAGGATGAGAGGAAAGACGTAAGTGGCGCACGCCTCAGCTCTACCTTTTAAGGAGAGTTTTCTTTGAAGCCAAGTGTTAACCGACGCTTCGACCTTGGACTGTACCTCCGACCAATTCCTATCAAGCTGGAGACCCGGTCCGAACCACACGCCAAGGATTCGAACCGGACCCGCAGAACGGAACAGGAAGGGTTGTGTCACCGCTCCCCAATTTAAAGGGAAGTGGTTTTTCCTTAATTTTCCTTCGAGTCAGAGAGGAGGATTGGCTCCTTTTCCTCCTCGGTTCGACTAGTTTTTGCTGAGAGGATTCGGAGCTGGGTGGTGTGTGTGCATGTGTCTGTTTTGATAAATGCAGTGTGGGGGCTGGTGTTATTGCTAGTGTTGGTGTGGGGGCTGTTGAAGGTTTTGGTGTGGGGGCCGGTGCTTGCGGATTGGGAGCAGGTGTTTGTTTCCAAATTGTTGTTCTGGGGATAGGAGTTGGTTGTGTGGGTGTAGGTTTTTTTAGGTGTCGGGGATGGTGTCTGCTCCATGGGGGCAATCTTTTCCTCCCTTATGCTCCATCCTCTTTTTTCCTTTTGTTTGTTCTTTCTCTGAACCGGGGAGGAAAAAATTAGTGTGCATCTCCTCCTCACCGACTCCTTCCTCTTCGTCGGAGGATTTTTTGTTTTGTTTTCTTTTTAACCTCTGCCGGTTTTGCGGCCTGGGGGCAATCTGTCCATTCTGCTGCTGCTGTTATTGTTGCTGCTGTTCCTGCGGTGGAAGCGATTACATTCTTCCTCCCTTTCCTCGCCACTGTCCTCAATTCTTGTTCCGCTCTTCCCAAGGGCTTTTCTGATCTTAGAGCTGGTGCTGGAGCAGAAATTGGAAGAGTGGTTGCAGCTGTCTTCAGCACCGGCACGGGAGCAGCCAGTGGCGTTATTTGGCTGCGAACTGCTTTTTTGGGGCAGTTCTATGCCATGTGGCCTATTTACTGGCAAAACCAGCAGTGCGGGCGACGGCCTTCAACCACGATCGGCATGTTCCAGACTCTATGCGTCAGCACCGGTGGAATTGCAAAGAAGTCTGATCGCATCAGCTTCATGGCGATCGTGTAGTCGGTCATGTGTGATCCGCTCCTGGACCTTACCGAGTCCACTTGCTTCACATCCTCAAACTGGCTGAAGTATGCGCACAGCTCAGGTGGGGGCATTATAAATGCGGACCCGGGTTCTCCTCCTGCCCTGGTATTCGGGCTGTAGTTTTATACCCCCGCACCTCATATCTTTCATGGAGAGACGTTCTGCTTCCTCTCGAGAGGGGAGCAGGATGTCCCACATGACATAGCTCCTCTGGCAGATATAAGTTGCCGGAATGTTCAGCTTCTTTTTGAGTCTCAAGAGGCGATTTTCCTTCAAGTCCGAGGGTACGAAGGTGAAACCTTGTCCTCAATTGCCTCCCAGGAACCAGGCACAGGCTGCAGTACACTCCCTTCGATGTACCTGCTTATTTTTTTAAAAGTACAAATCCTTGTACTTGGGGACAACCTCTTCTCTGGGTTCTTCTTCCCCCAAGCTGACTCCCTCGGTGGTGCTGTTTTGGCCTTCCCTTGGTCCCTGATGGTGGAACCAGAGACGCCTTGGCTCCTGGAAGCGGAACCCCTATTCTGGGGAGTCCGGAGGGCATTGGAAGTGGAGGGAATCACCACATTGGGTGAAACCGGTTCTTTTCCCTTTTCTGCTCCCTCGCTGGAGGAACTCAGACTCTTTGTACTGGAGCCTCTCACTGAGGGAGCCATGGTTGCCTCCACTGTAGAGTGCATCACCACATTGGGTGAAACCGCCTCTTTTTCTTTTTCTGCTACCTCATTTGGGGAGTCACCCTCTGGGGGAGAACCCCTTTTTGGTTTGTATTCCTGCAAAGGGAGTCCTTGAAGGGGAAGCCGCCATCGGCATGATGAAATCCGGGCGGTAAGCCCCGTCGATGCCCTTTTCATGTTCAACTCCACCCTTTTTGGTGTTCATTCCCGCAAGGGGAGTCCTTTCTAAGAAGATCTGAATCCGGGCGGTATGCCCTATCCTACTTGGCTCTCCCATTGGGGGAGTCGTCCTCTATGGGAGCAACCGTCTTGGTGGGGTCCGGGCTGAGGGATGTGTCACACTCCCCAGCGTTCTTTGTGTTGGTATTGGCTGTGGTAAATGAAGAACTCTCTTCCATGTCTCTGCCAGTCAGTGGGGGGAAGCTGAAAAGTTCAAGATTTCAACTGGCGTGGAGACGGCGTCGACTATAGAGCCGGTTTTGGCGCGCTCTCAGGGCGCCAAAACAGGCAAGAGGGGGAGATAGAACTGAGAGAGGGAGGGGGAGAGCGTTAGTGGAAGAGAGAAAGTAGGTTTGACCCCTCTTGTCGCTCGAGGCTTACGGGAAGGTCAGTGTTGCATCTCGACCCAAAGGGAGAAGGAAATGATAGAAAAAGAGGGCGGCGATAGGTATGTATATTGTATACGCACCGGGGCGGCGATAGGTCGAAATAAATTATAATACCGACAGTTACAATGTGTATGTGAACTTTTTCTTTCTATATTCTATTCTTACTCTGTTTTCTACATCTTACAATTTCTTACAAAATTATTCACTTTAACACTATATATATATATATATATATATATATATATATATATATATATATATATATATATATATATTTATATATATTTATATATTTATATATATATTTATATATATTTATATATTTATATATATATTTATATATATATATATATATTTATATATATATTTATATATATTTATATATTTATATATATATTTATATATATATATATATATTTATATATATATATTTATATATATATATTTATATATATATATTTATATATATATATATTTATATATATATGTATATATATATTTATATATATATATATGTATATATATATATGTTTATATATCTATATATATTTATATATATATATTTATATATATATATTTATATATATATATATTTATATATATATATTTATATATATATATTTATATATATATATTTATATATATATATATTTATATATATATTTATATATATATATATTTATATATATATATATATTTATATATATATATATATATATATTTATATATATATATTTATATATATATATATTTATATATATATATATATATATTTATATATATATATATATATATAGATTTATATATATATATAGATTTATATATATATATATTTATATTTATATTTATATATATATATATATATATATATATATATATATATATATATATATATATATATATAATAATAATCTAGGTAAAACATCCACAGATCCAAAGAATTTTAACCGGGTTTATAAAATGTTCTCAATATCTAATAATTATTTTTATTTACACAGACATGTACAAAATCTGCGACACTGGCATGTCAATGTTATCGATCAACAGCTATTACAAGCTGAGATCTCATCAGGCAGAGTTCGAATCCGATCTTAACCCTAGATCATATTTGGTAAAAATGAAATGGAGAAAGAAAGAAAAAAAATGTTTGGAGTCTGAGCCGAAACAACCATATTAGGGCATTTTGGACCAAAAATACCTTTTTTGACGTAATTTAGACATGAAATGATCTTCTGATAGTATTTGAGGTCTTGTTGGAAGCATATTAGCAAGTCGCTTCTGGTGAAAAAACAAACAAACAGAAATTTCAATTTTGGGGAGCCTGGGACCAAATTACCATATTTGGTCATTTTGGGCCAAATACACCTTTTTGGACTTAATCTAGACATAACATGATTTTCTGACACTGCTTGATGGCTCATTTGAAACATATCAGCAAGTCGCTTCTAGTAAAAATGACAAAATTCAAGAATCAATTGGTTTATCAAATATAGAGAATACATAAAGTTAAAAGTATTAACTGACAAGGTGCATATAAAAGTACAAAAGTAAAAAGTATAAAAGTTTAAATGTATTAAGTATAAAAGTATAAATGTATGTATTGGAATTGGAATAGCTCGTTGGAAGCGTATTAACAAAATCCTCTCTACTTTATATATAAAAAAAAAAGAAGAACATTTTGTATAAAAACTCCTAATTCTGTTATTCCGGTTGATTGTCTGCTGCTGTCTTCAATAAATTGTGATTCACAGTTAAACTAAAGAAATGCTAAAAATCAGTTTAATTCAAGTTTCGGGTGTCGATTTTTTGGAGAAGAAAAAGACCAACAATCAATTAATAGATAAACTAATTAGATAAAATTAAACACATGCATATCAGCTTAATTATTGATCACCGTAAAGTGGGGGGCTTAAGTCAAAAAGTGAGAGGGCTTGATCCACCCCCTGCCCCCGGTGCCGCCGTCCATGATATATATATATATATATATATATATATATATATATATATATATATATATATGAAAATAGGCCAATAAAATTATATATGAAAAACATCAAGTATTAATTATTATAGACTGTTTAATATGCAAATCAGGTATTGAAGGAACTATCTTTTAGGTATTTCTTCTGGACTTTGAGCATTTCAAAATATTAAGTTGTATTATTAATTCAAATAACAGTAACCCGTTTTGCTGGTAATAAAGGAGTGATAAATGTAAAACACACTTTGGCATTTATTAATTTCGATATTTCTCTTTATATTTAATGATTAAATATTTTTCTATCCACTGACAAGCTTGTTTCGCCTTTTAAAGGCTCATCAGTGTGGCTATACAACTGATCCACCGACCGCATGATTCGAACCCTAGACCTCGAGTTATTCGCAATGAAGTTGTTGAAAGGACAGGTTTGTTGTTGGAAAGATCGGTTGTCAAAGGATTGGTCGTCTTAGTGTAATGGAGTCGGGTCGACACAAGACTGGTTGGCTTCTGGTGAGCGAGAATGTGTCAAGTGACAGGGTCCCGGTGTGACTGCTGCCTGCTGGAAAGCAGCATGCGGATGTAGTTATAGACATCTTGCCCCGAAGGGACAAAAAATGGTCGTTGGATTCAGAAAACCGTGTTACTTTAAAATTCCATTTTTTTCAACAGTGAGCACGGCACGCGAGTGTTCAGTTCACAATTTTGTGGTAACGCGTGTGAGTATGTTCCTCAACTCTAGTGCGATCATGGTGATTAGAGAACTAATCCCAGTTTGGTACTCAATTCCACTTTTAAGTAGAAGGCACACTTGGATAGCGGCAGCCATAATAACAACAGGAAGAGGGCACGTCAACTGTCACCGATTAAAATTAGATCTAAAAGTCGTAACACTGCTGTTATATGCAGTGGCCCTTTTATTTTATTGAATTTGTTACTGGATAATTTTTCTTGCGGACTTGCAAGCAGTTAGCTAGTATTTTTGTTGTTTGAATATTAATAAACTGCATTGAATTGTAACTGGGATCTCCTTGTTTTATTTTCTCCGATTCGTGTGTTTTTATCATTTTCTTTCGACAACCATTTAGGTGTCACCATTCAGCCGGCAAAATTCCGAGTACAACGTCGCTTAATTTCGCTTAACTTTGGCGATTTAATGCCCATTTTTGTAACGTGCTGCTAAACAACATTTAGCGTTGAAATTGAACAATAAAATAATTCGTTACCCGTATTTTTATATCTTAGAAAAGTGAAACCGTTCGTAACTAAATATTTTCTTTTTCTTTTTGTTTCTCATTAATGCTGTATCTTGTTCGAAACCGAAAACGCACACAATGACTTGGAAATGAATTATCGATTTGATGTTATTGATTACTAAACGTGAGAGAAAAAGCAGGAACACGCTTGATAATAATCTGAACAAATAAACACAGATGCAAAGGCAAGGGTTGATGAAAGACGACTCTACAAATAAAAGTTACAACCTCGAAACTCATAGGGAACTTAAAACACCTGAGGAACTTGAACTAAACATCGATTTATATTTACAGGGATCTAAGAAAGTGATAGATGTTTACGTTGATAATGTCCACTCCGTGTCGAATTCTCACCGTTTTTCCATTTATCGCAAATTGTTTCTCAAACCGATGAAAATATGAACATCAGTTGCCTTTTAGTTTATTTACTTTTTGTTTAACGACCAGAGAAAAAAACGGATGAATCACAAAGTATATGATTTTTTATTCAATTGGAATTATAGTCACAGGGAAACTTTTCATCGATTTCCTTTGCGATGCTATTATTTCACGATAGACTTATCTCGTTTTTGACACGTAGACACAGGGAAATTATCAAGCGAAAATTGGCAAATATATATATCAAAATACGTTTTGTGTCACGCTGACGCAATCCAGCAAAACACTTTGAAGATATCGAGAAGATTCTTGAAGTCAATCAATCAATCAATCAATCAATCAATCAATCAATCAATCAATTAGTCAATCAATCAATTTTAATGGAAGGAAATAGCAAAATGCAACAAGCCATGGAAAAAGACAGAATATTAATATATTCTGTCTATATACTGTCTGAATGTTTGTCTAAGGCGACATTAAATACGGGATATGGCCATCATGACCTTTTCTGGCAGACTGTTCCAACGAGCAGAACTACGGACAGAGAATGCTGCCTTTATTCTGTTGAGACGAAAACGACGATGACACATCTTCTGCAGGTATTGGCGGAGATCGCGACTATGTGCTGGGGTGAAAAACTCCTCTAAAGGTAGATTTACATTCTCATTGATGATGCTGTATGGCAGAATTGGGTCCCCTTCACGTCCAAGTGAATCCAGATTTAGTCTTTGAAGCCGTTCTTGGTAGGTAAGCGTGGAGAATCTCGTTCTTGTTGCCAACCATTGAACACGCTCTAGGTGTACAATCTCTTTTTGAAGATAGGCATTTGTTTCCTGGATGGCATGTTTAAAAATGAGCTGTACCAGGGTTATGTCTATACATAACCCTGGTACAGCTGGTACGGAAAGCGTTTGCTGTTCGGCTTAGAAAGGATATCCGGATCAGGTATAGAACCCGCCTTACTTTGCTTGCCATCTCGATACAAGTGACGTGTTGGGTTGAAGGAGTTGTCCACAACTGTACCAAGGTCCTTTGCATTAGCGACAATGTTGAGGTGTTGAGGTGGAAAATTGATAGTAAGGAGGGCAGTAGACAGAAGGCTGATAGGAAGATGATTGCATTTTGTAAGGTTCAGAGGTAATCCCATCTTGTAGACTATTACCAAATTCTGTTGAGATTGTCTTAAAGTTGCTTCTAGGTGATACCAGCTTTACATTGTCTGCAAAGAGTAGTACTTTTTCAGTCAATTCATCTGACAGATCATTGACATACAGGAGAAACAGAACTGGACCCATATATATATATATATATATATTTTATGAATTAATTTTTACGTGCATAAAAGAAAGTCATGGGCACGTGTTTCTGGCTATGAGCCGTCATCAGCATGACTACTCTGGGCAGAGATGGAACACTCGATGTAAATTCAGCTCCAATCACACCTATGCATTTAACGTGTGTTCCTTCCGCATTTTATCGAACCTTGTACATAATATTTTACAACCCTTCTGTCCTGATGCGTGTTGACGTTAGTTCTTGAAGTTTTTGCAGGGAGGTTTCGCCCCTTTCCCACATACAGCGCCTGGTATTCTCAAATGGTCATCCCCTCTGGCACTGGTCAGGCTCAACGTCGCTTAACTTCGGCTATCTAACGCTAATCGGTGTATTAACGTGATTATACCGTACAGTTCTACCAGAAGATGATTAGTCGAAAGCCCAAGAAATAAAGCTCAGCCACACATTTAGTTTAGAAGAAAACAGTGAAATAACACCAGTCGTTCTCTACTTAATCCAGTATTGCTCCCAGTCGCCGGATTTTTCCTTGACACTGTCAATTCGGTTCGGTTAGTTATAACGCAACCCTTGCTTCGCTATATGTTCATAATCGCGCATCATTTCTGAGGGGATCCATAAAGAGTTTTATTCAATTTGATTTCCTTACTCGGCCTTTTGAGTCGAACTTCAGTCTATGTAACCATAGATCTATTGTTTTTAGACCGAACTGGATTTTTATTGGTCGCTTGTACGATGAACCGAGTAAATCGCGGCTGTATTTCATACCAAGCCGAGCATGATTCCTTGGCGATCCAGCCGACAACATAGAAACTACCGTGGTAGTATTAGACTCTTTTTGTCGGGATAAGGTGCACCTTCTTAGGCATTACCTCCTCTTTTTGAAAGGGTGGTTTATTGCTGATCACTTTCGACGCCCTTACCGAGGAATGCCGACGGGTCCATTCATAACTATTTTTGTACCTTTCGGGGGGTGGGGAGGGGGATTCCACCACTTTCCGGCCTTGGGCCACATCTTGCTGTAGTGGGAAGCACGTACATGCCAACCCCATATATATTATTGACATTACCAAGTTATAAACATTAGCTTCAAGAATGTTTACATTAAATCATACTTTTCTTCTTGCTTTTTATTTAAAGTGCTTGGGTGCAAACATGCCCCACCCACAAATCTGACCCGAAATTTGTTTTCGATTAATAGTTTCTTTCTCTCTTCTCACCCCTCACTCCGGACTACTACGCTATTCCCCCATAACACTTACGGCTTTTATCGGTTGGCCGACATTAATAATATAGCAGAGTATATTATTTAAACTTTGAAACCATTATCTGTCACCTTTTATTCATTGCTCTACAATGTAATATTTTGCGGTTTCATTGCACCCGTTGTAACGAAAGTTCTGCCCGTATCTTTTAAGATTCAATAAAACAACAACAACAACAACAACAACAACAACAACAACAAACATATCTTATATTTATTTAATCGTGGCCTATTTCCATCTGCCACTAAACTGTTTAATGCCACATTTATAAGTTTCTCTAGATCTTGAACTGCAAAAAGAAAAGGAAACTATGTTAAAGTGCTTGTCCCATAACCTATTAAATTCCTTGTAGTGTTATGGACCCAACATTAAAGTTACTCATAGTGGAGGAAAAAATATAAAATACATGTGCAGGCCACACATTTATTACACAAAAAAAACTCACATTTCACGCTAAAAAACTGCTACTGCTGATATACAAACAGTGAACGTAGAGCTTAAGCACACATATACGTGATTTTTACAGCTTAAATAGCTGTTGCTTCTTCAATGTATCATCGTTTATACATATACACACACGTGTAATAAACATATACATACATTTATCATAATTGCCATCCCCATTTTCTGTTTATATTTTTAAACTAGCACTGCTGCTTCTTTCAACGTATAAAATAAACACAGTCATCAATTTATCATTAATTTCATACACATCAATGCTGCCGCCGCCGTTTCTCCCTTCTATGAACGCGCAGAAAATTAATGCACGTATATATATATATATATATATATATATGTCTGTGTGTGTGTGTGTAAAATTCTACAAACTAAGACTTATTCGACTTTTTCTCTTGAAGTAAGTTTTTTAACGTAGCGATATTTAACTTGGGTGTGTTAAATAGTCATTTTCTACATAAGGTTAAATTCAGCAGTGGAGTGGAAAATTCCATAAGGAATTAAAAATTAGTCCGTTCTACGTATCATGATATGACGTCATGGAAGGGAAGTGCAAAGTGATACGCCAATTTTCTTCCCTCTGACATATAAGCTGATAGGATTCGGTGGACTTCTTTTTTCGAATCTCCATCTTCATACGCCGCCTCCAATTAGCGGACGATGGGATTGTGTAACTTTACAGTGCTGCAAAAGAAGCAAACATCAAAAGGCATGACGTCGATGTTGAGCAAAATGTTTCTTTTATTTTTTTGCCTGATTACGGAACCAAAGGAAGGAGGGAACTGCTGCTACTTCTTTACTGCGACGATGACGACGGTTTCACAACAACGTGAAGAAGAGAAAGAAACAAAGAGACGTCATTGTCCACTGATCAACTACTTACAACGTGTCAACGAGAGACTGTTTCTTGCCACTAATGTTACATTAATTCACTCAAATGATTTTGAAAACTTCGAAAGAGATGGTAATCTGTTGGTGCCCTCCGCACCCCGCACCAAAAAAAAACACTCTTTTTAGAAGTATACAAGATCATTTTGAGTGGATTAAGACTTCCTGTAATATCTGGTCTGATACTACACTTCATCTATTTTGTCCTCGGTCAGTGAAGGAGAAATATTTCTAGACCGAGACTATTTCTATTTTCCCCCCATCCAGAGTGCCCTTTTTGAGGAGTTTTTTTTTTTTACCCAAATCAGAAACTAATATTGTGTTTAACTCTGTCGTTGTAGGGGAGGCAAGTAAATAGGGACTTACATTAAGTGAGACTTATGAAACAGACATAACTTTCGTTACACCCTGATGAAAACGGAGACCCTCGTTGATTGGACAACGGGAAATAAGACGATCAAAAGTATGCGACCCCTCCTTTAAAATTCGTAATACTATACTTTTCAGATTATTAAAATATCTAACTTTATGGTTCGCCAGCGTCAGTTGTTATACCGACCGAGGTTTGCCTAGGGGCTCACTTAAACCATCAGACTCTTTTTGTCGGAATAATGTATGGTTCGGTTTGGTTCTAGGTGGTGCACTCTCCTATGCATTACCTTCTCTTTCTTGAGGGGGTTATTGTTGGTTGTCTGAGGCGCCCCTACCGGGGAATACTTGACCAAAGTATGGCCTCGGGTAGTTGGTTTCTCCACCTCCGGTAATGTGCCACACCTTTCTGCAGTTGGAAGCTAGTAAATCCCAATTGTATCCTTATTAACTACATTACCAGAGTAGTTTTTAATCATCACAACTCAGACAATTATCCGATTTCAATGAAATGTCCAGTTAATAATACTAAATAAAGTATCAGCAACGGTCGTATATTGAATTTGTTATTATTACCGTATGAAAAATGTTTTCGTTAGTTCCAAAAATAAATTCCCAATCTACACACATCTTTTTATATTTTTCCTTCACTTTTTAACTCGCATTTCATTTCCTTCCACATCATTTTACTACTATCGACCAACAGATTATTCGCCCGGTAACTTTACAGTTTGTGGGTTCATTAACTTTACACTTATGAGAAGCAATTATCTGTGTTTCCAAACCAGAATATTTAGGCCCCCTTCCAAATATCTTGATTCAAAATATTCTCTGGATAACAATGTGACAAAAGAGAGATAATAATAAAAAACGTTAGAAATAGAAATAAAATAACTACGCTATTTTTATGGTAGACACATTTCGCTAGTTTAACACCCTGAATTTTTATATTGCTGATGCGATTTTAAATGCTAATACATATGCGAAATGTATTTATTTAGTAATAAAAAATTAAATTGCAAAACAAAAAAAAAATACTTGGTGGAACTTGTTTATTTAAAATGTTTTGTTTACAAGATTTCTAATGTAAACAATTGTGTTCAGTACTCGGCCGCTGATTAGATCTATCGTCAAAGATAACCTTAACCCCTCCACAACTTTAGTTCTATCACATATACATTTTCTTGTCACTATGAAGCTGAATATATGGGCAGGACTAGCTAGCAGCTACATAATTGTATCATACAACACGTACCATCTAAAATACGCAGTAGAAGGCTGGATAATTTAAATTCTCTACATTCGGGTTTGCGATAGGAAAATGCCCTTTAAATCGCCTGGAAGGTGCTTCGAGCATTAGTATTGATTCTTTTTCTGTTTTGAGCAGGTCCCACTCGACTTATCATTTAAGAATATTGGAGACAATATACATTAAGACTCACCAACCTTCATTATGGAAATATTTTAGGCCTTCTTGTTATCCCCTGTTTGTTAGCCTATCGTAAATTTACAATGTGGAAACCCTTGAAAAAGTCATATCTTGGTATTATTGAATTAAATTTACATAAGAAACATCAATTTCTATCTTTTCATTTGTAAATTGGAATGTTTATTTATCTTTACTAGTGGAACCCTGTGGAAATTCCACAGTGCTTTCTATAATAATCTGTATAATTTTCTGTTAATAATAATATTCATTTTGGAATAAGTGTCTGTGAGAACGACTCTTAATGATTCTTTCTTCGTTCATAAAAATAATTGTCATTGTCAGTTAAATGTTCATTAAATAAATGAAACGAATATGCATGTTCTTTCTTTCTTTAAAATTGTAGCAATTTAATTATTTTTAAAACAATAAATATTCTCTATTTTCTTACCGTAAAATAATTGTCAGCGAAATATTCTTCAAAACGCATGACATTTTTTAACATGTATTTATTTTAAATTCTATTATTTAGTCGACGGGCGACATAATTTGATTTTGGAACAATTTATTTTAAAATGTGTAAAGTCGAAATTTTTACCTTAGCGAAATCAGATAAAAAACAATCACCCCTTTTCTGATCGGAAGATCTAATTTTTTAATGTGTGTGAAAGGTGATAACGTGCGTATGAACATGAAATGCTTTAGCATATTATTTCGTAGATGGAAAACATGCTAAACGATAAACAAAAACATTTACATAAACAAAGCAATGCTAAAATCCTTTTATATGTAAATTATGACCACACATTTATTTCACATTTCTACAATAACTATATATAAAGTTGTAGTTCCTTCATGTTTGTTTGTTCACGAACTGGTCCTTCGGTTTAAGACATAAAACTCTAAATAGTGGGAGCACCTGCTCCTCAGTGTTGAATAAACCCCAGCCCGACAGGAACTGGGCAATTTTCTAGAGACCAGAGTGTTCCTTTTTAGGGGCGCTGGCTTGATTCTCCCCACCTTCTGACCTTATGCTACATATTCCTGCAGTGGGAAGGAATTAAATACCTGAATCAATCACTGTGTACTGGCAGTCAAGACTGACGTACCACCACTCTTGTTTTTCTGTTGTATTATATTTGCTTCAATATACTTGTTTTCTATAAACCCAGAGTTCGTGTTTTCATTCTGGCCCCTTACAGGACCACAACAACAGGCGACGAGGTATTTGAACTTATACGGGACCCCACAACAAACTCGCAAAAACACCTTAACTAGGACCCCACAAAAACTAGCGACGTGGGATCTCGAACTGACACCATTACGACTAGCGATGTGGTTACAGTAAAAGATTCTTCATAACCTTAAAATGAACGCCTCAACTGGCGACAAAGTATATTAAGGCGGACCTTTAAAAAGGACAAAACGTGGAGAAATCAACGGCAAATTCACCAGACAACGTCCTAGTACTAAAAACTGGCTTTACCGGTGGAAAAATACGCAAAAGAAGATCTATCAGTGATTTTTTTTTAAATTCTGACACTGTGTTGATTTTTAACAAAAAAGGAATACATGATATTTTCTTTTCTCCGAAACTGCCGAACGAAAATAAAATTAAAACCGTACGTTTATTTTTTCCTATTGACTAGAATGTCAACCGCAAATTCTACGGTTACGTGAAAAGCATACTAAAAAGAGGATTTTTTGCGAGGAAAAGAAAAAAAAGTTTCATACTCTTTTTATAACTAAGATTACGTTTAGCAAGCGTAATATAGAAGAAATATTTTCTAAAAAGCCGTATTCTAAAAGGACACAACTTAAATATAGCTTTAAAGTTACTATAACAGAACTGGTTAAGTATCAAATGATACAGCAACTACAACAAAAAAGCCGACGAAAGGCTACAAAAAGCTGTAGAAAGACAGCAACAACAGCAACGCAAAACTGAAGAAAGATTTCAAAAGCTTCTGCTAGAACAAAAAAAAGCCGACGAGAAACTTCTAGAACAAAACGGAACACTTCTAGAACAGAAACGAGAAACAGGTGAGGGGTCAAAGTAACGAAAACGATAATGATTTCTCGCAGAATGCTGTGTGGAGTAACAATTTCAGTTATTCCCCAGACGAGGATAAAACCTTTTAAAAAAATATGAGGATCTATACAAAATAGATTGTGAAAATTGGGCAGACTCTAAAAATGTTCGCCTCCAAAAAATTAGGCACCACCGAACATACTGAGTTCGTGGATTTCATTCTGCTCCGAATAAACGAGCGACTTGACTTTTGCTGAAGCTGTTACTCTTTTAAATGAATTATTTAGCTCCAAGACTTCTCTGTTTCACAAACGCTGAAAGTGTCTGAACTTGGTCAAAAAAGACAACGAAGATTATTCAACGTTCGCATCAATTGTCAATAAACATTGTGACGATTTTAAATTAGCCGAACTTATTGCTAATAACTTTAAATGCTTAATTTTCGTACAAGGATTGGTATACAGAAAAGACGCTAAAATCAGGCGTAGACTTCTAAATAAATTAGAAAGTGAACCGAATTTAACACTACAAACTGTTAAACAAGATTCCAAGGGCATCAAAGAGTCGGGCATTGCACACATTAGAAAGGTACGTAAAAAATTGAAATTAAACTCTTATCTAACAACAATTCAAAACAAAAAAGGGATTTTCACGCCTTTACACAAATAAACCAGCCCTATAAAACAGGATAAATTACCGCCGAGCTCCTGTTTTCGCTGTGGAAGTCTTCATTGGGTAACATGCATACATGAAGAAGGTTGGGAAAATCATAGTCGATTTTCCCAACCTTCTTCATGTATGCATGCTAAGAACCAACCAAATAGCCAGAACGATGACTGGTGAAATGATTTCTGACATTACGTTAAACAGAACTACGAAAAAAGTAAAAATGTTCGTGTTAAAAATACCAATAATTTGTATAGCGTAGACTTGATGCAGCTGTTCAGAAAATCAAAAACCTGACGATCGAGCCAGAAAAACGAAAAAGGAATTTGTTTCAACCATTAAAATTCGTACGAAATGGACACAAAATAAATTGTCGACAGAAATTAAACCACATAAGGACACAACATTCACGCTACAAATAGCTAATACTAAACTGAAAGAAGTTAAGTCACATTCTTTGGATGACCAATTGAATGTTAAAGAGAGTGAATTCATGGTTCCAGAGCTGCAATCTATAAAGTTGCAAGAGTTTTAAGAAGTGCTAAAGACTATGAAAGTTTTGAAGTTAAATGTCGAAGCAAAGAAGACATTTGTTAAAAATTTAAAGATAGGCTTCAAAATCAGAAGTCTAGAATGTAAAAACTGGAGGATATCAGATCGGAATAAGATAAGAGGCACCTAAACCAAGTAGACACCGACAGCACGCTCCAGGAAGAAGTTATGATTACCAGATACAACACTTTCGACATACAGCTACCTCAAGCAGACTCAGAATAGCGTCAACCCAAAAAAGAAAACGATACTATGACTCCTGATGAGGTAAGGCTTGAGAGGAAGTGTTATGGTACCTTACCTATAACATACTTTGGATTCTTCCATTCACTATAAATACTCTGATCACTTGTTTTTTAGTGTTGCGGCGCACCCAGCCGGTTCAGTCTCTCAGCAACTTCGGTTGATTGAAGACTTCGGAGTGGGGTAATACCAGTCGAGGATTCGTTCTCGGCAATAAGTCTGGCAGGAACTGAACCATTTCGGTGACTTTTTATCTGTCGGCTGATGTATTCGGTCCTGGGTTATCCTAGGAGGTGCACCCTCCCAGGCCTTCCCCCCTCTTTGGGGTGGAGTAAATTTATTGCTTACTGCCTGAGGCACCCTGACCGAGGAATGCCGACGGGGTTTCCCAGGCTACTTTTGTTAGGCCAGACTGTTTCTCCTTTAGGGGGCGCTGGCTTGATTCTTCACCCACCTTCCGACCTTGTGTCACATATTGCTGCGGTGGGAAGCAATTACATACCTGAGCCAATCCAGTCCGTTCAGTCTCTTAGTAACTTCAGTTGATTGAAACTTCGCGATGGGGTAATACCAGTCGAGGATTCGTTCTCGACAATCAGTCCGGCAGGAACTGGGTCATTTCGGTGGCCTTTTATTTGTCTGTATTGGTTCTGGGTTGTCCTAGGTGTTTCACCCTTTCAGGCCTTGCCTCCCCTCTTTGGGGTAGAGTTAGTTCATTGCTTACTGCCTGAGGCGCCCTGACCGAGGAATGCTGACGGGCTGCTGTCACAGTATGACGAAGTTACCTCCCGTTAGATTCTCCTGTAAGTAAAGATAGAGGAACCATTACTCAAGATGTTCTCTTTTCTATATGCTAACAAAGCATGCTGTATTAACAACGAATGCATCTAATATGTACATGGTGGCAGCGGTAAAATAAACAAATAAAGGAATCATGGATTCGACAACGAACTATAACGGAAAAAACAGCAGCGGAATATAAAAAAGCCGTCTCTCCCGATACAAGTCACCACGTGGGCGAAAATAAGCACAGTCAGCACCATATTTGATTTTTACTGACGAGAATCGTGAGTGCATTTATTCCCGTTTTCAAAGTTGTTGATTGTTTTTTTTTTAACAATGTCGAGCGGTACGATCGAACCATTGATGTGTTGGGAAACCTCAAATTTGGTGGAATCCTTCACATTTTTTCAACAACAATGTAATTTGTATTTCTCCGTAAAAGGCATGCCAGAACATAAACAAGTTGACAACATTCTTTTGTTATCGCGATAAGGCCTAAAACGATACAATTCGAGGCCGACAGGCGAAATTCTGCAATTATTTGCGAAAAGGTTTTGGAACAGTTAGAGCCACAAACTAACTTCCGGATCGCACGGTTTTATCTGGAAAAATACTCACAGAAGGAAACGGAAAACATAGACGATTTCCTGGCGCGATGAAAACTGTAGGCACAAAAGTGCAAGTTCTGAGACGCGAGCGACGTGGAAGAGCGTATACTGGACCAAATTATTACGAGAACTAAATATCCAGAACTTCAAAAACAGCTACTCAGCAAAAATGAGTCAATGACGCTTCAGGACGTTCTGAACATTTGTAGGAGTCACGAAGCCTCAATAAATTATATGAGGCAAATGGGCGAACTACAGGGGAGTGACGACCATGAGTCGCAGCTACTGACCATGTTCAATTTGCCATTTGGAAGGTATTGTTTCCAAAGAATGCCGTTTTGGTCTTGTTGTGCCCCAAGATGTATTCCAACAGAAGATGGACATGATCATCGAAAAGTGTATGGGAGCCCTGGCACTGATCGATGATGTGATCATATATGAGAAAACCAAGGAACAACACGACCGGAACTCACACAGGCTAATGGAAACAGCACAGGCCGCAGGTCTGATGTTTAATAGCAACAAATATGCAGTCGACGAAAGAAAAAGAAAATTCTTCTGTGCCATATTTGATGAAAAAAAGTGGAGGAGATTAATCTACCCCCAGCCCAAAGCTGCAGAAGGTTCTAGGAATTATTACCTACATGGCACCATTTATTCCCATACTCTCTGACCTAACGGCAAACCTAAAAGAACTCCTAAAAAAGATGCCGAATACAAGTGGAGCGACAGCCATCACAAGTCACTTCAGAAAATCAAGAACATAATATGCGAAGGAATGCTACTTCGATATTATCACCCTTTCAAAAAGGCCATCATACAAGTGGACGCATCATCCAGAGGCTTAGGGGCATCCTTGCTCCAAGATGGAAACCCCATAGCTTTTGCCATCAAAATCCCTGACTGGAGCAGAGAAGCGCTATGCTAACATCGAGCGAGAACTCTTAGCAGTCGTGTTTGGCTGTGAACGTTTTCGAACGTACATCTATGGGTGTTCGTTCGAAGTAGAGAGCGATCATAAACCCCTAGAGATGATCAACCTTAAAAACCTGACAGCAGCACTCCCTCGACTCCAGCGAATTCGTCTGCGGCTGCAGGAATACCGACCAGATGTTACTGGGAGATGGACTATCCAGACTTCCCAACAAGAGGAATAAAGAAGTCATTAACTTAGACTTGAAGGTGGACTGTGTGCAATTCTCAACCGAGAAATTAGCGCAGATCCGCCAAGCAACACATGCTGAACCACACATCTTGAAAGAAAAAAATCTTTCAAGGCTGGCTTGAGACATTAGACCATATTGGTCCTATCGAGATAAACTGTATGTTGAAAACGGCATTCTGCTCAAAGCTGACTGGATACTAATCCCCGAAACAATGAAGACGGAAATAGTCAAAATAATTCACTATGGTCATCAAGGAAGTGAAAAATGTAAGCTAAAAGCTGTGTTTTTTTGGAGTGGCATAAACAGCGACATCGATAAGATAGTCCAGCACTGCGCCTTATGCCAAGAACACCAAAGGTCCCAGAGTGCTGAAACCCTCATGCCACAGTAAATCTCAGTGCGACCATGGCAGATCGTGGCCACTGACATCTTCAACCTCAATAGATACAATGGATTGCTATTCAAAGTACCCCTTTATCCACAGACTAAGTGATTTCTCCAGTCAGGAAGTCACCAACCTGACGAAACAGATTTTTTGGGAACAAGGAATCCCAGGAAGACTCATCAGCGATAACGGGTCACACTACAGCTCGTATTGTTTCAAGGGATTTGCCAAGGAATGGGGTTTCGAACACATCACCTTTTCTCCAAGGTATCTACAGTCGAATGGCATGGCGGAACGATGCATTCAGAAGATCAATGAGAAAGGCTATATGCTGACCAGCCGAGACATAGACATGAGTCTGTTGTGTGTCTGATCAACACCCATAGACCATGTCATTCCATCCCCTGGAGAACATTTATGCGATTGAAAGCTGATCAGCAATCTCCCCGCGAAATATACAAACAATAATGCCAGAAGGGAGGAAATTAGGGATCGCCGGTGCCAGAAACAATCCGTGCAAAAGGCACAGCATGTTAAGCATGCGAAGGATCTTCCCAGCCTCAGCACAGGGTAGCAGGTTCGAGTACAGAACAAAGCCTCACGAAAATGGACCCTGGCAGTCGTTAGACAAGCCCGCACTGAACCGCGGTCCTACATCGTAGAAACCTCTGCCGGACAAGTTCTATGCAGAAACTGTAGGTACCTGATGGAAGACTCTAGTCATGCGAAAAATGCACGAACCCCAATACTTACCGTACAACCTCCCCACAAACCTCCAAACACACCTAACAATACACCGACCGACATAATCACCAGGTCGGGATGTGTCGTAAAGCACCCCCCCCAAAAGATACACCCCATAAGTGGACATTTTTTTCTGTAAAAATAGGGATGTCACAGTATGACGAAGTTAGCTCCCCTTAGATTCTCCTGAGAGGTAACACTCCGGTAAATAAATATAGGTAAACCACTACTCAAGATGGCGACCCGATATAACCATACATGCGTGTCTGTTCTCTTTTCTATATACTAACAAAGCATGTTGTATTAACAACGAATGCATCTAATATTTACAGCTACTCAGGCTATCTTTGCTAGGCCAGACTGCCCCTTCTTTAGGTGCGCTGGTTTTACTCTTCCCCCACCTTTCGGCCTTGTGCCACATATTTATGCGGTGTGGAGCAATTAAATACCTGAACCTGAATCAACCCCAGTCTATACCGGCAGTCAAGACTGACGTACCACCACTCTTGTTTCTCTATTGTATTATATTTGCTTCAATATACTTGAGTTCGTGTTTTCATTCCGGCCCCTGTACAAGGTCACAACACAATTTCTCAAATTAAATGGATTAGGTTGAAGTAGTGCAGCTATGC
Source organism: Sepiola atlantica (assembly GCA_963556195.1). Taxonomy (NCBI): domain Eukaryota; kingdom Metazoa; phylum Mollusca; class Cephalopoda; order Sepiida; family Sepiolidae; genus Sepiola; species Sepiola atlantica. The sequence goes on from OY744524.1 coordinate 51,209,280, forward strand.
ACATGCATGTGTGCGTCCACTGCACCAGCCGTCATCGTTTTGCTCGCTGTGCCAAAGTTCGATTGTTCGATTAAGTCAGTGCTGCAACAAATAATTCGCACTGCAAATAAAACCAGTTTAAAAACAATTAACAAGGTTTATTTTTCTTTGAAGGTTACGATGGTACTCGTTTTTTTAGCTTGAATAGCAAACTTGGAAAATAAGATTCTTGCCCAACCAAATCAAAAGATAAGTCCACTCAGCAGAATATTTTAGATAAGAGCCCAAAATACCCATTTTGCTTAGAGAGGCACCCAGATTCAACTCTCTGAGATGCCAAAATCTAACTGACTGTCTCACTCTCACGGAGGGCCTGCGCTAACTCACATCCCCTGCTCATAGGCTGAAATATATGTACATTTGACCGGAAATCTTAGATTCCGGTCTTTCTCAGTCATCCTCATTCGACCACCTAAAAGCTGACTACTCGAGATATCCACTGGAGATAACGGCCAGCCAGTGTCCACTCAAAAGGGCTGTATACGGAGACCATATAGGAACATTACTTTTCGCAAGTAGGTTGGTCTCAGCATGATTCTCCGTTTAAAGACACATTACTTTACTTCCGAAGAGAAATAAAATTCTGGGTGGCCAAATCAGAGATATTTTCAATTTCTTCTATTCCCCACCCCCATTTTCTCGGCCTAACATCTCTCACCCGTAGCAAGTTCGCTATTCGCATTCACCGAAAACATGCAACCCACTAAACATGCAACCGCCTAGTGCATGTTTTCATCGCTTATCACTGATCATCCGACCGAACAGGCGTAAATTGTGCTTGAGAGCTTGGTGCATGTGGTCACGTCCTACGACCACAACAAAATGCATGGCGAATTTTCTTCAATTTCCAAACACCTTTCAATTTTTTGAAAAATCATACTTTGTGATGTGACAAAAATAAATGTCTCAAAACCAAAACAAACTCACACTGAATGCCCTTACAGCCATCTCGTCAGACAGACAGGCATTCATTGTGAGTTTTTTGTTTGTTTTGAGACGTTTATTTTTGCCCCATCATAAAGTATGCTTTTTCAAATTGAGAAGTTTTGGTCTTTTCTGATGAGTCCGAAGAGGAAAGATCCAATATTGACACACTAATGTTGGCTGGTCTCCTGATGAACGAAACTGATCCGTAAAATTGTACCAAAAGTTGACTGTTTTATTTTTAAACCTTCAAGCATAAAGAAATAATTACTTATGTTATTCACACTGTTGACTTCATTTTCTTTGATTTAATGTACCAACATGCAGAAGTTTAAATGTAATGTGAACAAACATCTTGCTACACAACTCCCCACTTAGGATGTCCCTGTCGGTATGGCCCCTAATTCATAGTAGGCCCTTAGTGGTAATTGCTCAGTTTGGGGTGAATGAAGGTAAACAAAAACCCCAAAAAACTATCCAACAAAATAATGGTTCATGGGATGTTTTTTTATTTTTATTAATGATTTTCGATTATCATTGATTTCTAATCGTTTAGTTTTATTTTAATATATATCAAAAATAATTACGTGTTTAAACAAAAACAAAGAAATGTAATTATAATACTTATTCATTAAATGCATTTAATTTCTCAACGAAATAAAACATCTATATATATATATATATATATATATATATATATATATAAAGTTATAGTTCATATCTGTCTAATTGTTTGTTCATGAACTTCTCTTAGTATTTTGGAGATAAACGCTCCCCCCCTAACCATATATATATTCTTGAATTACATTACTCAGGTTTCTTGGATAAGTATATTTCATTTTGATCAAAGAGAGTACAATATTATCGTGGGTGGGCATTCGCGCTTGATATTCAGAAACATACGACGTTTTAATTTACTTTATATATATATTATTAAAAAAATAGAATAAAAATGTTTGGAGCATTGAAGTTAAAGACTATAAGTGAATCGAAAATTATTTCAATTAATATAATTGAATTCCCACCTTCCCACACAAACAATGTCGAGTACACCCCTGGCCCCACCTAAAAAATCTATATAAAATGTAAAAACAATAAATTATATATATATTTTTAATTTCACATATATAATTATATTATAAAATAATATATGACGTACATATTTTTTGTTTAATTATTTACTCCACGAGTAGAGCTTAGTAGCAATGTAAAATATAATGGAAAATATACAAGTAGAAATGTTTTATTTGTAATTTTTGAGGGAAATCATTTGGCTGAATGAATTTAAAGATACAATATAGACATTTAGCCTAATGATTTTCCTCAGGAATGATACACTAACGTTTCTGTGTAGCTTACTTGATATATGTATATTTTAATACTTATATATATATATATATATATATATATATATATATATATATATATATATATATATATTAATTTTAAATAAATAATATTAAATTATTTTTTTTTTATTTTATTTTTTTCGTTCGCGCTTGGCCTCCATACTAATATAACGTTTTACTTTATTTTATTCATAACTTTAAAATTAAATAAATAAAAAAATAAGTATAGAAATCATAGTGCTATATAAGTACTTTTTTTGTTTACATATATTTTTACCACACTATCGATAACCTGAAAAAATCTATGCTTTACAGGAGATTATTGCTTCACGCTGAGTTGAAACCGTTATTTCCTCGGTAAAACTGCATAACACTGCTCCCCCCCCCCTGGCCGTGTGCATGCGCCAACAAACGGAAGCGCAAAAATAAAAAGTCTATCGATAAAAAAAAAAACGAAAAACACACACACCTAAATTTAAACTGGATACAAATTGTGGATTTTATTTACTAATGCAGTAAAAACAACTTTGTGTTCTTTTCTAAGCAAATATTCACAAATATACTCCCATTGACGAGGAATTCTATTAGCGCTTCCGTTTTTTGGCGCATGCGCACAGCCAGGGGGCAGTGTTATGCAGTTTTACCATTTCCTCTACTAGGAATATATAAGTACAGATAGTGGACGGCGTCACTTTTCCCACTAGTTGGGTCGCTTTGAGGTTGACGTGCCAAACAGCATACATTCTATTGTGTTTGTAACTGCTGGTAAAACTGAACATCGACTAACTTATTTGCTATCCGTCCGTGCTGCCGTAGTTCGAAGCTTTCTTTTCTTTCTTTTCTCTCATTTTAATGCGATCTAAAAGGTTTGGCTGCCGGCCAGCAAATTGGTTCCTGTTTTGCTTTTACACCCCCCCCCCTCCCTACCTCCCCTACACGACCCATCCTCTCTGGTGTGACATTACATCGAAGACCACACACAGCAGTGTATATATGAGATTCCTCCTATCACAGCCTTCCTTTGCCTACCAATTCTTACTAATCTTTTGCAAATTGCTCACTAGTACTTCCCCTCTCCCCCCTCCACAAACTCTCTCTCTCTCCTTAGATCCTACCGAATAACGTGTGAGGATGTCGTTATTCGTTATCTTTTGCACATGTGCCGGGATAACATAGCCGACTATGAGCAGCCATTTTCTTTTTTCTAACAATTGCTTTTTATTTATTTTATTTATGTACTTGTAAAAAGAATGCAAGCCGTCAATAATTATCAACTGTGTTTTTTCTTTGAAAATACTTAGATTGCTTGAATATACATACAATATAGATTTTTTGATATTTCACTGTGAAATGTAATTGATTTAACTAAATAAGAAAGTAAATACAATTACATTTCTTTGTTTTTTATATTGATCTCATTTAAGATTTATGTACGAAATTATTTTGAATATGTATTAAAATAAAACTAAACAGTTAGAAACAAATAATATGGTTGTCAAAACTTATGTAATATTATATATATATATCTTTTAAAATATATATTATAAATAATTTTGAGAAAACTTAAAGAAAAGCAATGACGCAAAGCTTCAATTAACGACAGCGGGTGAGTAAAATTCAGTAAATATTACATTGAAAGCAACAGTAATCTGCGTTCGAATAACAGAGGTTACTTAAAGTTAACGATTTCATTATTGTAAGGCAAAATCGACAGAAGAGCATATTTACCCCCAAGAAAAAAAAAAATGAAAAACACATTTTTATTAATTAGAACGCTATCACAACTTAAGATATTTATCGTATAATTGTTTAAACATTTTATGAATGTAAATTTTGTTATTAAAGTATATTCATATATTTATGTTTCAATCATATTTTCAGTAAAGTAAGACTTAACTTGATCATGTTAGCTTAAATCCTATATTATTTTTCAATATTTTGATTCTTTACGGAAACATTTCATTTTCCATGCAAATAACTAAAAAATATTATTCTTCGAAATCAAACCCTACACGGATCCCGCTAGTTTACAGAATTGTCTCTCTTCATTTTAATTATTTTATTTTTATACACAAGTAATATATGCTAACACATACACTAGTTACATATGCTAAGACACACAAGTTACATATGCTAAGACACACACAAGTTACATATGCTAACACATACACAAGATACATATGCTAACACATGCACAAGTTACATATGCTAACACACACACAAGTTACATATGCTAACACATGCAAAAGTTACATATGCTAACACATGCACAAGTTACATATGCTAACACATACACAAGTTACATATGCTAAGACATGCACAAGTTACATATGCTAACACATACACAAGTTACATATGCTAACACATGCACAAGTTACATATGCTAACACATACACAAGTTACATATGTTAAGACATGCACAAGTTACATATGCTAACACATACACAAGTTACATATGCTAACACATACACAAGTTACATATGCTAACACATACACAAGTTACATATGCTTGGACATGCACAAGTTACATATGCTAACACATACACAAGTTACATATGCTAACACATACACAAGTTACATATGCTAACACATACACAAGTTACATATGCTTGGACATGCACAAGTTACATATGCTAACACACATACAAGTTACATATGTAACTTGTGTATGCACAAGTTACATATGCTAGCACATACACAAGTTACATATGTTAAGACATGCACAAGTTACATATGCTAACACATACACAAGTTACATATGCTAGCACATACACAAGTTACATATGTTAAGACATGCACAAGTTACATATGCTAACACATACACAAGTTACATATGCTAACACATACACAAGTTACATATGCTTAGACATGCACAAGTTACATATGCTAACACATACACAAGTTACATATGCTAACACATACACAAGTTACATATGCTTAGACATGCACAAGTTACATATGCTAACACATACACAAGTTACATATGCTTAGACATGCCCAAGTTACATATGCTAACACACATACAAGTTACATATGCTAACACATACACAAGTTACATATGCTAACACATACACAAGTTACATATGCTTAGACATGCACAAGTTACATATGCTAACACACACAAGTTACATATGCTTACACATACACAAGTTACATATGCTAAGACATGCACAACGTAATATGCTAACACATACACACATTAGATATGCTAACACATGCACAAGTTACACATGCTAACACCTACACAACTTACTTATGCGAACACATACACAACGTAGATATCTTAACCCATACACAACGTACATATGCTAACACATACATAGATTACATATGTTAACACTTACACAACTTACATATGTTAACACCTACACAACTTACATATGCAAACACCTACACAACTTACATATGCTAACACCTACACAACTTACATATGTTAACACCTACACAACTTACATATGCTAACACCTACACAACTTACATATGCTAACACCTACACAACTTACATATGCCTACACCTACACAACTTACATATGCAAACACCTACACAACTTACATATGTTAACACCTACACAACTTACATATGTTAACATCTACACAACTTACATATGTTAACATCTACACAACTTACATATGCTAACACCTACACACCTTACATATGCTAACATCTACACAACTTACATATGCTAACACCTACACAACTTACATATGTTAACACCTACACAACTTACATATGCTAACACCTACACAACGTACATTTGTTAACACCTACACAACTTACATATGCAAACACCTACACAACTTACATATGTTAACACCTACACAACTTACATATGCTAACACCTACACAACTTACATATGCTAACACCTACACCACTTACATATGTTAACACCTTTACAACTTACATATGCGAACACATACACAACGTACATATGTTAACACACACACAACGTACATATGCGAACACATACAAGACATACATATGCTGACACCTACACAACTCGCATTAGTATAATAGACTAATACATATCATTTTATTGAATGAAAAAATTACACAGAAAAAAGTTTTTCCATAATAAAAAAATATATATTTTTATTATGGAAAAACTGAGAATATGCGATTTTTCCCATGAATATTAAAAACAAATTATTTAATTATCAATAATTATTTTGTATAGAAAAAAACATTTGGCGATATAAATAATAACATTTTACTGCTAAGTAAACATAGACATTTCTTTATAATAACTGATGTCCAATATAAGTGACTTAAATTTTGCATTTAACCAAGGTAAGCTTGCATTTTCTATCTACATTTTAATTAATAGCGTGTTACAGATAAAATACAAGTATACAAATATTTCATTACGCGTATTATCATATTAGATTACTTGACGGGTATTTCGCTGATATATATATATATATATAAATAAAATTAAATAAATTATAGCGTGAGATGACTGGAATGTTTGTTTTAGTTATTTCTTTTAACTTTCATCTTTCATCTCCACCTTCATACTAAGTACAGCTGATTCCCAGTTAGAATTGAAACATATCTTCAAATGTGTAGCAAAAATCTTTGTATAAATAAAAAAATAAGTCAATTTTTTTTATTTACTACACACACATATTATATATATATATATATATATATATATATATATATATATATAGTGTGTGTGTTCGTATGTATGTATATGATATGAAAATCAACTTCTCGGAACCAGCACAGAGCCGATTCAATACAACATACTTTGCACGAACAAAGGTCACGATATCTTGTTACATAAAGCTTTATAGCAATAATTTATAATTAAAAGAGTTTATATATATATATATATATATATATATATATATATATATATATATATATATATATATATATATATGTGTGTGTGTTTGTTTGTGTATGTGTATGTGTGTGTGTGTGTTAGAGAGATGTCTGATTTAGTAGGAATTTTATTTCATATGAACTAACTCAATCTAATGCGATTAACATTGAGTATATAGGACTTAATAGGGATGATGGCTTGGCTATAGTAAACCAAATTCTGCTAACTCCAAAGCTAGAAGAATAAAACAATTTATATACAAAACTGGGAAAAATGTAGGACTTAATGTTGAATTCACAGCATGAATTAAGATTACTAATTTATTAGATGTTACATTTAATCTCACCCAGAGCACATATAAACCATATACGAAAAATGATTATGACCTGATATATGTTAACCCCAATTCAAACCACCTTCTCCTAATATTAAACATATCCCAATATATATTAGCCATAGAATTAGCAATAATTCTTCCACTGAAGAAATCTTTAATAAAAATAGTTTTACATACAACATTGCTGTACAGAACAGTGGTTATGTTAACATCACCATTGAGTATAATAGCAGAAATAATAGGAGCATTAGAAGAAAATATAGAAACCGGAAAATAATTTGGTATAACACCCGTTTAATTTGCTGGTTAAATAAAAAATCGGGCATATCTTACTTAATCTTTTAAATCGACATTTCCCTGCAAATAACCCTCTACATAAAATATTTAATTAAAATACTGTTAAACTTAGCTATAGTTGTACAAACAACTTAGAAAAAATAATCAAGAGCCAATCAAGACCGTAATAATAATAATAGAAGCAACAATACACATAACATTTATAACGGCAATAATGAGTGTAACTGTAGAGATAAAAGTAATTATCCGCTACAAGAAAAATGTTTAACAGAGAGCATAATGTATTTAGGTATCGTGTTTCCCGATGATAATCCAAGTCTGAAAAAAATTCTACATAGGTGGAACAAGCACTGAATTTAAGACTACGTACAGAAACCATAAATTGTCTTTCAGTAACCTTGATAAGAAAGGAGACACCTCATTATCCAACTACATATGGCCTCTGAAAAAGAACAATAAGCTACCTCTACTGAAATAGAGCGTCTTAAAGAAAGCTTCCACTTTTACACCTTCCTACTTTGTCTGAATGAAAAATCAGCCATTATTACATTCCTTGAAGAGATAAACTTATGAATAAAAGAGATTGAAATAGGTATTAGCTATAGACACTTCAAACAGTTCACCCTGCATAGTAGCAATCTAGTGAATATACAATAACACTCAATAAGATAACCTTAATAAACATATTATCTAATAGTTAACACTTTCACGGCTAAGTATACAACTAATATAACTTTGAATAATTAATTTAAGTATCAGGATAACAATTAATGGATAACTTTAAATATATAAACCATTGCAATTGATGATGTAGTTGTAAGTTAATTGAGCAAGATTGTATCTAAGAAAACAATATAATGCTCTTAGTAAATTGCCATAATAATATATGCCTAACTTCCACTATTTTTTACGCTGATAAGAATGAATTTATAATTAAAAATTAATTGTGTAATGTTTGTGTTGATGTGCTCCTTCATGCATGGAATCGATATATCTAGTTTAGAATTGTTTGTTTAACAGCTATCTCTCTGTAATACTTACAATATGGATTTACAGAAACCTGTTTTTTATAGAAGTTTGCTGTGTGGATCTCTTATTATTGTTTTTATTAGTTTTGCTTAATAATAAGTATTACATTAATAAGTTTAGTAATTACTGGTAAAACTTTCGAATTGGATAATTCATTCAGACACAGTTAAAGTAGATAGAAAACACTAATTGAGTAAATAAATAATTTTAAATGCTGTACAATTTGTTATCAAAAAGATACATTTCTCAATTTATAAGCCTGGCTTAATAATAAATATTAAATTGATGGGTGTAATAATTATCAGTTAAACTAAGTATGAATTAATTTATTTAACACCAATAGTAAATATAAATTCTTATTGAGTAAATAGAAATTTTAGAAAATTGTAAGATGGTTAAATTTTTTCTGTTTGTGTAATTATATTATGTAGTATGTAGAATGTTTTAATTATATTATGTAGTATGTAGAATGTTTTAATTATATTATGTAGTATGTAGAATGTTTTAATTATATTATGTAAAATGTAGAATGTTTTAATTATATTATGTAGTATGTAGAATGTTTTAATTATATGATGTAGTATGTAGAATGTTTTAATTATATTATGTAGTATGAAGAATGTTTTAATTATATTATGTAGTATGTAGAATGTTTTAATTATATTATGTAGTATGTAGATCGTTTTAATTATATTATGTAGTATGTAGAATGTTTTAATTATATGATGTAGCATGTAGAATGTTTTAATTATATTATGTAGTATGTAGAATGTTTTAATTATATTATGTAGTATGTAGAATGTTTTAATTATATTATGTAGCATGTAGAATGTTTAAATTATATTATGTAGCATGTAGAATGTTTTAATTATATTATGTAGTATGTAGAATGTTTTAATTATATTATATAGTATGTAGAATGTTTTAATTATATGATATAATATGTAGAATGTTTTAATACTATTATGTAGTATGTAGAATGTTTTAATTATATTATATAGTATGTAGAAGGTTTTAATTATATTATGTAGAATGTAGAATGTTTTAATTATATGATGTAGCATGTAGAATGTTTTAATTATATTATGTAGTATGTAGAATGTTTTAATTATATTATGTAGTATGTAGAATGTTTTAATTATATTATGTAGTATGTAGAATGTTTAAATTATATTATGTAGCATGTAGAATGTTTTAATTATATTATGTAGTATGTAAAATGTTTTAATTATATTATGTAGTGTGTAGAATGTTTTAATTATATGATATAATATGTAGAATGTTTTAATACTATTATGTAGTATGTAGAATGTTTAAATTATATTATGTAGTATGTAGAATGTTTTAATTATATTATGTAGTATGTGGAAGATTTTAATAATATTATGTAGTATGTAGAATGTTTTAGTTATATTATTTAGCATGTAGAATGTTTTAATTATATTATGTAGCATGTAGAATGTTTTAATTATATTATGTAGTATGTATAATGTTTTAATCATATAATGTAGTATGTAGAATGTTTAAATTATATTATGTAGTATGTAGAATGTTTAAATTATATTATGTAGTATGTTGAATGTTTTAATTATATGATGTAGTATGTAGAATGTTTTAATTATATTATGTAGTATGTAGAATGTTTTAATTGTATGATGTAGTATGTAGAATGTTTTAATTATATTATGTAATATGTATAATGTTTTAATTATCTGATGTAGTATGTTGAATGTTTTAATTATATTATGTAGTATGTAGAATGTTTTAATTATATAATTAATGTTTTAATTATATGATGTAGTATGTAGAATGTTTTAATTATATTATGAAGTATGTAGAATGTTTTAATTATATGATATAGTATGTAGAATGTTTTAATTATATTATGTAGTATGTAGAATCTTTTAATTATATAATGTTGTATGTAGAATGTTTTAATTATATTATGTAGTATGTAGAATGTTTTAATTATATACTGTAGTATGTAGAATGTTTAAATTATATTATGTAGAAGGTTTTAATTATATTATGTAGTATGTAGAATGTTTTAATTATATTATGTAGCATGTTGAATTTTTTAATTATATCATGTAGTATGTAGAAAATTTTACTAATATTATGTAGTAGGTAGAATGTTTTAATTATATGATGTTGGATGTAGAATGTTTTAATTATATTATGTAGTATGTAAAATGTTTTAATTATATTATGTAGAATGTAGAATGTTTTAATTATATTATGTAGTATGTAGAATATTTTAATTATATTATGTAGCATGTAGAATGTTTTAATTATATTATGTAGTATGTAGAATGTTTTACTTATATTATATAGTATGTAGAATGTTTTAATTATATGATATAATATGAAGAATGTTTTAATTATATTATGTAGTATGTAGAATGTTTTGCTGATATTATGTAGTATGTAGAATGTTTTAATTATATGATTTAATGTGTAGAATGTTTTAATTATATAATATAGTATGTAGAATGTTTTAATTATATTATGTAGTATGAAGACTCTTTTAATTATATTATGTAGTATGTAGAATGTTATAATTATATTATGTAATATGTAGAATGTTTTAATTATATTATGTAGTATGTAGAATCTTTTAATTATATGATGTAGCATGTAGAATGTTTTAATATTATGATGTAGTATGTAGAATGTTTTAATTATATTATGTAGTATGTAGAATGTTTGAATTATATTATGTAGCATGTAGAATGTTTTAATTATATGATGTAGTATGTAGAATGTTTTAATTATATTATGAAGTATGTAGAATGTTTTAAATATATGATGTAGTATGTAGAATGTTTTAATTATATTATGTAGTATGTAGAATGTTTTAATTATATGATGTTGTATGTAGAATGTTTTAATTATATTATGTAGTATGTAAAATGTTTTAATTATATTATGTAGTATGTAGAGTGTTTTAATTATATGATGTAGTATATAGAATGTTTTAATTATATGATGTAGTATGTAGAATGTTTTAATTATATTATGAAGTATGTAGAATGTTTTAATTATATGATATAGTATGTAGAATGTTTTAATTATATTATGTAGTATGTAGAATCTTTTAATTATATAATGTTGTATGTAGAATGTTTTAATTATATTATGTAGTATGTAAAATGTTTTAATTATATTATGTAGTATGTAGAATGTTTTAATTATATTATGTAGTATGTAGAATGTTTTAATATATTATGTAGTATGTAGAATCTTTTAATTATGTGATGTAGTATGTAGAATGTTTAAATTATATTATGTAGTATGTAGAATGTTTTAATTATACGATGTAAAATGTAGCATGTTTTAATAATATTATGTAGTATGTAGAATGTTTTAATTATATTATGTAGTATGTAGAATGTTTTAATTATATGATGTAGTATGTAGAATGTTTTGATTATATGATGTAGTATGTAGAATGTTTAAATTATATTATGTAGCATGTAGAATGTTTTAATTATATTATGTAGTATGTAGAATGTTTTAATTATATTATATAGTATGTAGAATGTTTTAATTATATGATATAATATGTAGAATGTTTTAATACTATTATGTAGTATGTTAAATGTTTTAATTATATTATATAGTATGTAAGAAGGTTTTAATTATATTATGTAGAATGTAGAATGTTTTAATTATATGATGTAGCATGTAGAATGTTTTAATTATATTATGTAGTATGTAGAATGTTTTAATTATATTATGTAGTATGTAGAATGTTTTAATTATATTATGTAGTATGTAGAATGTTTTAATTATATTATGTAGCATGTAGAATGTTTTAATTATATTATGTAGTATGTAAAATGTTTTAATTATATTATGTAGTATGTAGAATGTTTTAATTATATGATATAATATGTAGAATGTTTTAATACTATTATGTAGTATGTAGAATGTTTAAATTATATTATGTAGTATGTAGAATGTTTTAATTATATTATGTAGTATGTGGAAGATTTTAATAATATTATGTAGTATGTAGAATGTTTTAGTTATATTATTTAGCATGTAGAATGTTTTAATTATATTATGTAGCATGTAGAATGTTTTAATTATATCATGTAGTATGTATAATGTTTTAATCATATTATGTAGTATGTAGAATGTTTAAATTATATTATGTAGTATGTAGAATGTTTAAATTATATTATGTAGTATGTTGAATGTTTTAATTATATGATGTAGTATGTAGAATGTTTTAATTATATTATGTAGTATGTAGAATGTTTTAATTGTATGATGTAGTATGTAGAATGTTTTAATTATATTATGTAATATGTATAATGTTTTAATTATCTGATGTAGTATGTTGAATGTTTTAATTATATTATGTAGTATGTAGAATGTTTTAATTATATTATGTAGTATGTAGAATGTTTTAATTATATTATGTAGTATGTAGAATGTTTTAATTATATCCTGTAGTATGTAGAATGTTTAAATTATATTATGTAGAAGGTTTTAATTATATTATGTAGTATGTAGAATGTTTTAATTATATTATGTAGCATGTTGAATTTTTTAATTATATCATGTAGTATGTAGAAAATTTTACTAATATTATGTAGTAGGTAGAATGTTTTAATTATATGATGTTGGATGTAGAATGTTTTAATTATATTATGTAGTATGTAAAATGTTTTAATTATATTATGTAGAATGTAGAATGTTTTAATTATATTATGTAGTATGTAGAATATTTTAATCATATTATGTAGCATGTAGAATGTTTTAATTATATTATGTAGTATGTAGAATGTTTAACTTATATTATGTAGTATGTAGAATGTTTTAATTATATGATATAATATGAAGAATGTTTTAATTATATTATGTAGTATGTAGAATGTTTTGCTGATATTATGTAGTATGTAGAATGTTTTAATTATATGATTTAATGTGTAGAATGTTTTAATTATATAATATAGTATGTAGAATGTTTTAATTATATTATGTAGTATGAAGACTCTTTTAATTATATTATGTAGTATGTAGAATGTTATAATTATATTATGTAATATGTAGAATGTTTTAATTATATTATGTAGTATGTAGAATCTTTTAATTATATGATGTAGCATGGAGAATGTTTTAATATTATGATGTAGTATGTAGAATGTTTTAATTATATTATGTAGTATGTAGAATGTTTAAATTATATTATGTAGCATGTAGAATGTTTTAATTATATGATGTAGTATGTAGAATGTTTTAATTATATTATGAAGTATGTAGAATGTTTTAAATATATGATGTAGTATGTAGAATGTTTTAATTATATTATGTAGTATGTAGAATGTTTTAATTATATGATGTTGTATGTAGAATGTTTTAATTATATTATGTAGTATGTAAAATGTTTTAATTATATTATGTAGTATGTAGAGTGTTTTAATTATATGATGTAGTATATAGAATGTTTTAATTATATGATGTAGTATGTAGAATGTTTTAATTATATTATGAAGTATGTAGAATGTTTTAATTATATGATATAGTATGTAGAATGTTTTAATTATATTATGTAGTATGTAGAATCTTTTAATTATATGATGTTGTATGTAGAATGTTTTAATTATATTATGTAGTATGTAAAATGTTTTAATTATATTATGTAGTATGTAGAATGTTTTAATTATATTATGTAGTATGTAGAATGTTTTAATATATTATGTAGTATGTAGAATCTTTTAATTATGTGATGTAGTATGTAGAATGTTTAAATTATATTATGTAGTATGTAGAATGTTTTAATTATACGATGTAAAATGTAGCATGTTTTAATAATATTATGTAGTATGTAGAATGTTTTAATTATATTATGTAGTATGTAGAATTTTTTAATTATATGATGTAGTATGTAGAATGTTTTGATTATATGATGTAGTATGTAGAATGTTTTAATTATATTATGTAGTATTCAGAATGTTTTAATTATATTATGTAGCATGTAGAATGTTCTAATTATATTACCTAGTATGAAGAATGTTTTAATTATATTATGTAGTATGTAGAATGTTTTAATATATTATGTAGTATGTAGAATCTTTTAATTATGTGATGTAGTATGTAGAATGTTTTAATTATATGATATAGTATGTAGAATGTTTAAATTATATTATGTAGTATGTAGAATGTTTTAATTATATTATGTAGTATGTAGGATGTTTTAATTATCTGATGTAGTATGTTGAATGTTTTAATTATATTATGTAGTATGTAGAATGTTTTAATTATATTATGTAGTATGTAGAATGTTTTAATTATATTATGTAGTATGTAGAATGTTTTAATTATATCCTGTAGTATGTAGAATGTTTTAATTATATTATGTAGAATGTTTTAATTATATTATGTAGTATGTAGAATGTTTTAATTATATTATGTAGCATGTTTAATTTTTTTTAATTATATCATGTAGTATGTAGAAGATTTTACTAATATTATGTAGTAGGTAGAATGTTTTAATTATATGATGTTGTATGTAGACTGTTTTAATTATATTATGTAGTATGTAAAATGTTTTAATTATATTATGTAGTATGTAGAATGTTTTAATTATATTATGTAGTATGTAAAATGTTTTAATTACATTATGTAGCATGTAGAATGTTTTAATTATATTATGTAGTATGTAGAATGTTTTAATTATATTATGTAGTATGTAGAATGTTTTACTTATATGATATAATATGTAGAATGTTTTAATTATATTATGTAGTATGTAGAATGTTTTAATTATATGATGTAATGTGTAGAATATTTTAATTATATAATGTAGTATGTAGAATGTTTTAATTATATTATGTAGTATAAAGACTCTTTTAATTATATTATGTAGTATGTAGAATGTTATAATTATATTATGTGATATGTAGAATGTTTTAATCATATTATGTAGTATGTAGAATCTTTTAATTATATGATGTAGCATGTAGAATGTTTTAATATTATGATGTAGTATGTAGAATGATTTAATTATATTATGTAGTATGTAGAATGTTTTAATTATATGATGTAGCATGTAGAATGTTTTAATTATATGATGTAGCATGTAGAATGTTTTAATTATATTATGAAGTATGTAGAATGTTTTAATTATATGATATAGTATGTAGAATGTTTTAATTATATTATGTAGTATGTAGAATGTTTTAATTATATGATGTTGTATGTAGAATGTTCTAATTATATTATGTGGTATGTTAAATGTTTTAATTATATTATGTAGTATGTAGCATGTTTTAATTATATTATGTAGTATGTAGAATTTTTTTATTATATGATGTAGTATGTAGAATGTTTTAATTATATTATGTAGTATGTAGAATGTTTTAATTATATTATGTCGTATGTAGAATCTTTTAATTATGTGATGTAGTATGTGGAATGTTTTAATTATATTATGTAGTATGTAGAATGTTTAAATATATTATGTAGTATGTAGAATGTTTTAATTATATGATGTAAAATGTAGAATGTTTTAATAATATTATGTAGTATGTAGAATGTTTTAATTATATTATGTAGTATGTAGAGTGTCATATTTATATGATGTAGTATGTAGAATGTTTTAATTATATTATGTAGCATGTAGAATGTTCTAATTATTTTACGTAGTATGTAGAATGTATTAATTATATTATGTTGCATGTAGAAGGTTTTAATTATTTTATGTAGTATGTAGAATATTTTGATTATATTATGTAGTATGTAGAATGTTTTAATTATATGATGTAATATGTAGAATATTTTAATATTATGATGAAGTATGTAGAATGTTTTAATTATATTATGAAGTATGTAGAATGTTTTAATTATATGATATAGTATGTAGAATGTTTTATTTATATGATGTAGTTTGTAGAATGTTTTGATTATATTATGTAGTATGTAGAATGTTTAAATTATATGATGTAGTATGTAGAATGTTTTAATTATATTATGTAGTATGTAGAATGTTTTAATTATATTATGTAGTATGTAGAATGTTTTAATTATATTATGTAGTATGTAGAATGTTTTAATTATATTATGTAGTATGTAGAATGTTTTAATTATATTATGTAGTATGTAGAATCTTTTAATTATGTGATGTAGTATGTAGAATGTTTTGATTATATAATGTAGTATGTAGAATGTTTAAATAATATTATGTAGTATGTAGAATGTTGAAATTATATTATGTAGTATCTAGAAGGTTTTAATAATATTATGTAGTATGTAGAATGTTTTAATTATATGATATTGTATGAAGAATGATTTAATTATATTATGTAGTATGGAAAATGTTTTAATTATATTATGTAGTATGTAGAATGTTTTAATTATATTATGTAGTATGTAGAATGTTTTAATTATATTATGTGGAATGTTTTAATTATATTATGTAGTATGTAGAATGTTTTAATTATATTATGTAGTATGTAGAATGTTTTAAAGATATTATGTAGTATGTAGAATGTTTTAATTATATTATGTAGTATGTAGAATGTTTTTATTAAATTATGTAGTATGTAGAATGTTTTAATTATATGACGTAGTATGTAGAATGTTTTAATTATATTATGTAGTATGTAGAATTTTTTAATTATATGATGTAGTATGTAGAATGTTTTAATTATATTGTGTAGTATGTAGAATGTTTTATTTATAATATGTAGTATGTAGAATGTTTTAATTATCTGATGTAGCATGTAGAATGTTTTAATTATATTATGTAGTATGTAGAATGTTTTAATTATATTATGTAGAATGTAGAATGTTAGAATTATATTATGTAGAATGTAGAATGTTGGAATTATATTATATAGTATGTAGAATGTTTTAATTATATTATGTAGTATGTAGAATGTCAGAATTATATGATGTAGTATGTAGAATATTTTAATATTATGATGTTATATGTAGAATGTTTTAATTATATTATATAGTATGTAGAATGTATTAATTATATTATGTAGCATGTAGAATGTTTTAATCATTTTATGAAGTATGTAGAATATTTTAATTGTATTATGTAGTATGTAGAATGTTTTAATTATATGATGTAGTATGTAGAATATTTTAATATTATGATGTAGTATGTAGAATGTTTTAATTATATTATATAGTATGTAGAATGATTTAATTATATGATGTAGTATGTAGAATGTTTTAATTATATGATGTAGTTTGTAGAATGTTTTGATTATATTATGTAGTATGTAGAATGTTTTAATTATATGATGTAGTATGTAGAATGTTTTTATTATATTATGTTGTATGTAGAATGTTTAATTATATTATGTAGTATGTAGAATGTTTTAATTATATGATGTAGTATGTAGAATGTTTTAATTATATTATCTTGTGTGTAGAATGTTTTAATTATATTATGTAGTATGTAGAATGTTTTAATTATATTATGTAGTATGTAGAATGTTTTAATTATATTATGTAGTATGTAGAATGTTTTAATTATATTATGTAGTATGTACAATGTTTTTATTATATGATGTAGTATGTAGAATGTTTTAATTATATTATGATGTATGTAGAATGTTTTAATTATATTATGTTGTATGTAGAATGTTTTAATTATATTATGTAGTATGTAGAATGTTTTAATTATATTATGTAGTATGTAGAATGTTTTAATTATATTATGTAGTATGTAGAATGTTTTAATTATATTATGTAGTATGTACAATGTTTTTATTATATGATGTAGTATATAGAATGTTTTAATTATATTATGATGTATGTAGAATGTTTAAATTATATTATGTTGTATGTAGAAGGTTTTAATAATATTATGTAGTATGTAGAATGTTTTAATTATATGATATTGTATGAAGAATGATTTAATTATATTATGTAGTATGGAAAATGTTTTAATTATATTATGTAGTATGTAGAATGTTTTAATTATATGATGTAGTATGTAGAATGTTTTAATTATATTATTTGGAATGTTTTAATTATATTATGTAGTATGTAGAATGTTTTAATTATATTATGTAGTATGTAGAATGTTTTAAAAATATTATGTAGTATGTAGAATGTTTTAATTATATTATGTAGTATGTAGAATGTTTTTATTAAATTATGTAGTATGTAGAATGTTTTAATTATATGACGTAGTATGTAGAATGTTTTAATTATATTATGTAGTATGTAGAATTTTTTAATTATATGATGTAGTATGTAGAATGTTTTAATTATATTGTGTAGTATGTAGAATGTTTTATTTATAATATGTAGTATGTAGAATGTTTTAATTATCTGATGTAGCATGTAGAATGTTTTAATTATATTATGTAGTATGTAGAATGTTTTAATTATATTATGTAGAATGTAGAATGTTAGAATTATATTATGTAGAATGTAGAATGTTGGAATTATATTATATAGTATGTAGAATGTTTTAATTATATTATGTAGTATGTAGAATGTCAGTATTATATGATGTAGTATGTAGAATATTTTAATATTATGATGTTATATGTAGAATGTTTTAATTATATTATATAGTATGTAGAATGTATTAATTATATTATGTAGCATGTAGAATGTTTTAATTATTTTATGAAGTATGTAGAATATTTTAATTGTATTATGTAGTATGTAGAATGTTTTAATTATATGATGTAGTATGTAGAATATTTTAATATTATGATGTAGTATGTAGAATGTTTTAATTATATTATATAGTATGTAGAATGATTTAATTATATGATGTAGTATGTAGAATGTTTTAATTATATGATGTAGTTTGTAGAATGTTTTGATTATATTATGTAGTATGTAGAATGTTTTAATTATATGATGTAGTATGTAGAATGTTTTAATTATATTATGTTGTATGTAGAATGTTTTAATTATATTATGTAGTATGTATAATGTTTTAATTATATGATGTAGTATGTAGAATGTTTTAATTATATTATGTTGTGTGTAGAATGTTTTAATTATATTATGTAGTATGTAGAATGTTTTGATTATATTATGTAGTATGTAGAATGTTTTAATTATATTATGTAGTATGTAGAATGTTTTAATTATATTATGTAGTATGTACAATGTTTTTATTATATGATGTAGTATGTAGAATGTGTTAATTATATTATGATGTATGTAGAATGTTTTAATTATATTATGTAGTATGTAGAAGGTTTTAATAATATTATGTAGTATGTAGAATGTTTTAATTATATGATATTGTATGAAGAATGATTTAATTATATTATGTAGTATGGAAAATGTTTTAATTATATTATGTAGTATGAAGAATGTTTTAATTATATGATGTAGTATGTAGAATGTTTTAATTATATAATGTAGTATGTAGAATGTTTTAATTATATTATGTAGTATGTAGAATGTTTTAAAGATATTATGTAGTATGTAGAATGTTTTAATTATATTATGTAGCATGTAGAATGTTTTTATTAAATTATGTAGTATGTAGAATTTTTTAATTATATGACGTAGTATGTAGAAGTTTTTAATTATATTATGTAGTATGTAGAATTTTTTAATTATATGATGTAGTATGTAGAATATTTTAATATTATGATGTAGTATGTAGAATGTTTTAATTATATTATGTAGTATGTAGAATGTTGTAATTATATTATGTAGCATGTAGAATGTTTTAATAATATTTTGTAGTATGTAGAATGTTTTAATTATATGATATAATATATGTAGTATATAGAATGTTTTAATTATATTATGTAGTATGTAGAATGTTTTTTTGATAATGTGATATAATATGTAGAATGTTTTAATTATATTATGTAGTATGTAGAATGTTTTAATTATATTATGTAGTATGTAGAATGTTTTAATTATATTATGTAGTATGTAGAATGTTTTAATTATATTATGTAGTATGTAAAATGTTTTAATTATATGATGTAGTATGTAGAAGGTTTTAATATTATGATGTAGCATGTAAAATGTTTTATTTATATTATGTAGTATGTAGAAGGTTTTAATAATATTATGTAGTATGTAGAATGTGTTAATTATATGATGTAGTATGTAGAATGTTTTAATATTATGATGTAGTATGTAGAATGTTTTAATTATATTATGTAGTATGTAGAATGTTTCAATTATATGATGTAGTATGTAGAATGTTTTAATTATATGATGTAGTATGTAGAATGTTTAATTATATTATGTAGTATGTATAATGTTTTAATTATATGATGTAGTATGTAGAATCGTTTAATTATATTATGTAATATGTAGAATGTTTTAATAATATTATGTAGTATGTAGAATGTTTTAATTATATTATGTAGTATGTAGAATGTTTTAATTATATTATGTAGTATGTAGAAGGTTTTAATTATATTATGTAGCATGTAGAATGTTTTAACTATGTGATGTAGTATGTAGAATGTTTTAATTATATTATGTAGTATGTAGAATTTTTTAATTATATTATGTACTATGTAGAATGTTTTAATTATATGATGTTGTATGTAGAATGTTTTAATTATATTATGTAGTATGTATAATGTTTTAATTATATGATGTAGTATGTAGAATCGTTTAATTATATTATGTAGTATGTAGAATGTTTTAATAATATTATGTAGTATGTAGAATGTTTTAATTATATTATGTAGTATGTAGAATGTTTTAATAATATTATGTAGAAGTTTTTAATTATATTATGTAGTATGTAGAATGTTTTAATGATATTATGTAGTATTTAGAATGTTTTAATAATATTATGTAGTATGTAGAATGTTGTAATTATATGATGTAGTATGTAGAATGTTTTAATTATATTGTGTAGTATGTAGAATGTTTTAATTATATTATGTAGTATGTAGAATGTTTTAATTATATTATGTAGTATGTAGAATGTTTTAATTATATTATGTAGTATGTAGAATGTTTTAATAATATTATGTAGTATGTAAAATGTTTTAATTATATGATATTGTATGAAGAATGTTTTAATTATATTATGTAGTATCGGAAATTTTTTAATTATATTATGTAGTATGTAGAATGTTTTAATTATATTATGTAGCATGTAGAATGTTTTAATTATATTATGTAGTATGTAGAATGTTTAATTATATTATGTAGTATGTAGAATGTTTTAATTATATTATGTTGTGTGTAGAATGTTTTAATTATATTATGTAGTATGTAGAATGTTTTAATTATATTATGTAGTATGTAGAATGTTTTAATTATATTATGTAGTATGTAGAATGTTTTAATTATATTATGTAGTATGTAGAATGTTTTAATTATATTATGTAGTATGTAGATGTTTTAATTATATTATTTAGCATGTAGAATGTTTTAATTATATTATGTAGTATGTAGAAGGTTTTAATAATATTATGTAGTATGTAGAATGTTTTAATTATATTATGTACTATGTAGAATGTTTTAATTATATTATGTAGTATGTTAAATGTTTTAATTATATGATGTAGTATGTAGAATGTTTTAATTATATTATGTAGTATGTAGAATGTTTTAATTATATTATGTAGTATGTAGAATGTTTTAATTATATTATCTACTATGTAAAATGTTTTAATTATATGATGTAGTATGTAGAAGGTTTTAATATTATGATGTAGCATGTAGAATGTTTTATTTATATTATGTAGTATGTAGAAGGTTTTAATAATATTATGTAGTATGTAGAATGTGTTAATTATATGATGTAGTATGTAGAATGTTATAATTATATTATGTAGTATGTAGAATGTGTTAATTATATTATGTAGTATGTAGAAGGTTTTAATTATATTATGTAGTATGTAGATGTTTTAACTATGTGATGTAGTATGTAGTATGTTTTAATTATATTATGTAGTATGTAGAAGGTTTTAATAATATTATGTAGTATGTAGAATGTTTTAATTATATTATGTACTATGTAGAATGTTTTAATTATATGATGTAGTATGTAGAATCGTTTAATTATATTATGTAGTATGTAGAATGTTTTAATAATATTATGTAGTATGTAGAATGTTTTAATTATATTATGTAGTATGTAGAATGTTTTAATAATATTATGTAGAAGTTTTTAATTATATTATGTAGTATGTAGAATGTTTTAATGATATTATGTAGTATTTAGAATGTTTTAATAATATTATGTTGTATGTAGAATGTTGTAATTATATGATGTAGTATGTAGAATGTTTTAATTATATTGTGTAGTATGTAGAATGTTTTAATTATATTATGTAGCATGTAGAATGTTTTAATTATATTATGTAGTATGTAGAATGTTTTAATTATATTATGTAGTATGCAGAATGTTTTAATAATATTATGTAGTATGTAAAATGTTTTAATTATATGATATTGTATGAAGAATGTTTTAATTATATTATGTAGTATCGGAAATTTTTTAATTATATTATGTAGTATGTAGAATGTTTTAATTATATTATGTAGCATGTAGAATGTTTTAATTATATTATGTAGTATGTAGAATGTTTAATTATATTATGTAGTATGTAGAATGTTTTAATTATATTATGTTGTGTGTATAATGTTTTAATTATATTATGTAGTATGTAGAATGTTTTAATTATATTATGTAGTATGTAGAATGTTTTAATTATATTATGTAGTATGTAGAATGTTTTAATTATATTATGTAGTATGTAGAATGTTGTAATTATATTATGTAGTATGTAGATGTTTTAATTATATTATTTAGCATGTAGAATGTTTTCATGATATTATGTAGTATGTAGAAGGTTTTAATAATATTATGTAGTATGTAGAATGTTTTAATTATATTATGTACTATGTAGAATGTTTTAATTATATTATGTAGTATGTTAAATGTTTTAATTATATGATGTAGTATGTAGAAGGTTTTAATATTATGATGTAGCATGTAGAATGTTTTATTTATATTATGTAGTATGTAGAAGGTTTTAATAATATTATGTAGTATGTAGAATGTGTTAATTATATGATGTAGTATGTAGAATGTTGTAATTATATTATGTAGTATGTAGAATGTTTTAATTATATTATGTAGTATGTAGAAGGTTTTAATTATATTATGTAGTATGTAGATGTTTGTACTATGTGATGTAGTATGTAGAATGTTTTAATTATATTATGTAGTATGTAGAAGGTTTTAATAATATTATGTAGTATGTAGAATGTTTTAATTATATTATGTACTATGTAGAATGTTTTTATTATATTATGTAGTATGTTAAATGTTTTAATTATATGATGTAGTATGTAGAATGTTTTAATTATATTATGTAGTATGTAGAATGTTTTAATTATATTATGTAGTATGTAGAATGTTTAATTATATTATGTAGAAGTTTTTAATTATATTATGTAGTATGTAGAATGTTTTAATGATATTATGTAGTATTTAGAATGTTTTAATAATATTATGTAGTATGTAGAATGTTTTAATAATATTATGTAGTATGTAGAATGTTTTAATTATATGATGTAGTATGTAGAAGTTTTTAATTATATTATGTAGTATGTAGAATGTTTTAATTATATTATGTAGTATGTAGAATGTTTTAATTATATTATGTAGTATGTAGAATGTTTTAATAATATTATGTAGTATGTAAAATGTTTTAATTATATGATATTGTATGAAGAATGTTTTAATTATATTATGTAGTATGGAAATTTTTTAATTATATTATGTAGTATGTAGAATGTTTTAATTATATTATGTAGCATGTAGAATGTTTTAATTATATTATGTAGTATGTAGAATGTTTATTAAATTATGTAGTATGTAGAATGTTTTAATTATATGATATAATATTTAGAATGTTTTAATTATATTATGTAGTATGTAGAATGCTTTAATTATATTATGTAGTATGTAGAATGTTTTAATAATATTATGTAGTATGTAGAATGGTTTAATTATATAAGGTAGTATGTAGAATGTTTTAATTATATTATGTAGTATGTAGAATCTTTTACTTATATTATGTAGTATGTAGAATGTTTTAATTGTATTATGTAATATGTAGAATGTTTTAATTATATTATATAGTATTTAGAATGTTTTAATTATATGATGTAGTATGTAGAATGTTTTAATATTATGATGTAGTATGTAGAATGTTTTAATTATATTATGTAGTATGTAGAATGTTTCAATTATATGATGTAGTATGTAGAATGTTTTAATTATATGATGTAGTATGTAGAATGTTTAATTATATTATGTAGTATGTAGAATGATTTAATTATATTATGTTGTGTGTAGAATGTTTTAATTATATTATGTAGTATGTAGTAGTATGTAGAATGTTTTAATTATATTATGTAGTATGTAGAATGTTTTAATTATATTATGTAGTATGTAGAATGTTTTAATTATATTATGTTGTATGGGGAATGTTTTAATTATATTATGTAGTATGTAGAATTTTTTAATTATATTATGTAGTATGTAGAATGTTTTAATTATATGATGTAGTATGTAGAATGTTTTAATTATATTATGTAGTATGTATAATGTTTTAATTATATGATGTAGTATGTAGAATGTTTTAATTATATTATGTAGTATGTAGAATGTTTTAATTATATTATGTAGTATGTAGAATGTTTTAATTATATTATGTAGTATGTAGAATGTTGTAATTATATTATGTAGTATGTAGATGTTTTAATTATATTATTTAGCATGTAGAATGTTTTCATGATATTATGTAGTATGTAGAAGGTTTTAATAATATTATGTAGTATGTAGAATGTTTTAATTATATTATGTACTATGTAGAATGTTTTAATTATATTATGTAGTATGTTAAATGTTTTAATTATATGATGTAGTATGTAGAAGGTTTTAATATTATGATGTAGCATGTAGAATGTTTTATTTATATTATGTAGTATGTAGAAGGTTTTAATAATATTATGTAGTATGTAGAATGTGTTAATTATATGATGTAGTATGTAGAATGTTGTAATTATATTATGTAGTATGTAGAATGTTTTAATTATATTATGTAGTATGTAGAAGGTTTTAATTATATTATGTAGTATGTAGATGTTTGTACTATGTGATGTAGTATGTAGAATGTTTTAATTATATTATGTAGTATGTAGAAGGTTTTAATAATATTATGTAGTATGTAGAATGTTTTAATTATATTATGTACTATGTAGAATGTTTTTATTATATTATGTAGTATGTTAAATGTTTTAATTATATGATGTAGTATGTAGAATGTTTTAATTATATTATGTAGTATGTAGAATGTTTTAATTATATTATGTAGTATGTAGAATGTTTAATTATATTATGTAGAAGTTTTTAATTATATTATGTAGTATGTAGAATGTTTTAATGATATTATGTAGTATTTAGAATGTTTTAATAATATTATGTAGTATGTAGAATGTTTTAATAATATTATGTAGTATGTAGAATGTTTTAATTATATGATGTAGTATGTAGAAGTTTTTAATTATATTATGTAGTATGTAGAATGTTTTAATTATATTATGTAGTATGTAGAATGTTTTAATTATATTATGTAGTATGTAGAATGTTTTAATAATATTATGTAGTATGTAAAATGTTTTAATTATATGATATTGTATGAAGAATGTTTTAATTATATTATGTAGTATGGAAATTTTTTAATTATATTATGTAGTATGTAGAATGTTTTAATTATATTATGTAGCATGTAGAATGTTTTAATTATATTATGTAGTATGTAGAATGTTTATTAAATTATGTAGTATGTAGAATGTTTTAATTATATGATATAATATTTAGAATGTTTTAATTATATTATGTAGTATGTAGAATGCTTTAATTATATTATGTAGTATGTAGAATGTTTTAATAATATTATGTAGTATGTAGAATGGTTTAATTATATAAGGTAGTATGTAGAATGTTTTAATTATATTATGTAGTATGTAGAATCTTTTACTTATATTATGTAGTATGTAGAATGTTTTAATTGTATTATGTAATATGTAGAATGTTTTAATTATATTATATAGTATTTAGAATGTTTTAATTATATGATGTAGTATGTAGAATGTTTTAATATTATGATGTAGTATGTAGAATGTTTTAATTATATTATGTAGTATGTAGAATGTTTCAATTATATGATGTAGTATGTAGAATGTTTTAATTATATGATGTAGTATGTAGAATGTTTAATTATATTATGTAGTATGTAGAATGATTTAATTATATTATGTTGTGTGTAGAATGTTTTAATTATATTATGTAGTATGTAGTAGTATGTAGAATGTTTTAATTATATTATGTAGTATGTAGAATGTTTTAATTATATTATGTAGTATGTAGAATGTTTTAATTATATTATGTTGTATGGGGAATGTTTTAATTATATTATGTAGTATGTAGAATTTTTTAATTATATTATGTAGTATGTAGAATGTTTTAATTATATGATGTAGTATGTAGAATGTTTTAATTATATTATGTAGTATGTATAATGTTTTAATTATATGATGTAGTATGTAGAATGTTTTAATTATATTATGTAGTATGTAGAATGTTTTAATAATATTATGTAGTATGTAGAATGTTTTAATTATATTATGTAGAATGTTTTAATTATATTATGTAGTATGTAGAATGTTTTAATTATATTATGTAGTATTTAGAATGTTTTAATAATATTATGTAGTATGTAAAATGTTTTAATTTTATGATGTAGTATGTAGAGAGTTTTAATTATATTGTGTAGTATGTAGAATGTTTTAATTATATTTAATTACATTTTAATTATATTATGTAGTATGTAGAATGTTTATTATTAATTATTCTAATTATATTGTGTAGTATGTAGAATGTTTTAATTATATTCTGTAGTATGTAGAATGTTTTAATAATATTATGTAGTATTTAAAATGTTTTAATTATATGATATTGTATGAAGAATGTTTTAATTATATTATGTAGTATGGAAATTTTTTAATTATATTATGTAGTATGTAGAATGTTTTAATTATATTATGTAGCATGTAGAATGTTTTAATTATATTATGTAGTATGTAGAATGTTTATTAAATTATGTAGTATGTAGAATGTTTTAATTATATGATATAATATTTAGAATGTTTTAATTATATTATGTAGTATGTAGAATGCTTTAATTATATTATGTAGTATGTAGAATGTTTTCATTATATGATGTAGTATGTAGAATGTTTAATTATATAATGTAGTATGTAGAATGTTTTAATTATATTATGTAGTATGTAGAATCTTTTAATTATATTATGTAGTATGTAGAATGTTTTAATTGTATTATGTAATATGTAGAATGTTTTAATTATATTATATTGTATGTAGAATGTTTTAATTATATGATGTAGTATGTAGAATGTTTTAATATTATGATATAGTATGTAGAATGTTTTAATTATATTATGTAGTATGTAGAATGTTTCAATTATATGATGTAGTATGTAGAATGTTTTAATTATATGATGTAGTATGTAGAATGTTTTAATTATATGATGTAGTATGTAGAATGTTTAATTATATTATGTAGTATGTAGAATGTTTTAATTATATTATGTTGTGTGTAGAATGTTTTAATTATATTATGTAGTATGTAGTAGTATGTAGAATGTTATAATTATATTATGTAGTATGTAGAATGTTTTAAATATGTGATGTAGTATGTAGAATGTTTTAATTATATTATGTAGTATGTAGAATGTTTTAATTATATTATGTAGTATGTAGAATGTTTTAATTATATTATGTAGTATGTAGAATGTTTTAATTATATTATGTAGAATGTTTTAATTATATTATGTAGTAGGTAGAATGTTTTAATTATATTATGTAGTATGTAGAATGTTTTTATTATATTATGTAGTATGTAGAATGTTTTAATTATATGATGTAGTATGTATAATGTTTTAATTATATTATGTAGTATGTAGAATGTTTTAATGATATGATGATGTATGTAGAATGTTTTTATTATATTGTGTAGTATGTAGAATGTTTTAATTATATTATGTAGCATGTAGAATGTTTTAATTATATAATGTAGTATGTAAAATGTTTTAATTATATTATGTAGTATGTAGAATCTTTTAATTATATTATGTAGTATGTAGAATGTTTTAATTATATTATGTAGTATGTAGAATGTTTTAATTATATTATGTAGTATGTAGAATGTTTTAATTACATGATATAATATTTAGAATGTTTTAATTATATTATGTAGCATGTAGAATGTTTTAATTATATTATGTAGTATGTAGAATGTTTTAATTATATGATGTAGTATGTAGAATGTTTTAATTATATAATGTAGTATGTAGAATGTTTTAATTATATGATGTAGTATGTAGAATGTTTTAATTATATTATGTAGTATGTAGAATGTTTTAATTATATGATGTAGTATGTAGAATGTTTTAATTATATGATGTAGTATGTAGAATGTTTGTATATTATGATGCAGTATGTAGAAGGTTTTAATTATATGATGTAGTATGTAGAATGTTTTAATTATATCATGTAGCATGTAGAATGTTTTAATTATATCATGTAGTATGTAGAATGTTTCAAGTCAGAAGCATTAGTGCAAGTAAAATATCTATTGCAATTTGTCCTTCACTGTAAAATGTGTATGTAAATATTTAATAGGCGGTTGCGTTAGTTTGAACAATGTCTAGAGACGATAGAAGTGTGTATGTACATCTTAGCTGGGCTCACTTGTTACTGTGTCAACATTTATGTCTTTGAGTATACGTTCATTCTGTCTGTGTATGTATGAACGATAAGAAATGTGTGTGCGAATAGGCGGATGTATTATCTCTCCTATGTGCGTGCATATATTCTGATCACGTATACGTGCTCGTGACACCTAAAATACTCTAATCCGTAAATGTGCGGGGGTGGAAGCGACTTAAATTATGATAATATTTGACGCACACGGCCGTGGAAAAAATGCCGGTTATATATTTTTTAGTGCTAGTCTGAATTTAGTTATTGTCGAAGAAGTCAGACATGAATGATTAATGAATTAGTGTAGGCCGATTTTATGTTTGTAAATTCATATATATATATATATATATATATATATATATATATATATATCAAACAATAACACATTTCATCAAATGAAACAACACTCTTTCAAATCGAAAGACATTTCATCAAATGGATTTACATATCCGATGAGAGCGGATCACCACTTGAAACATGTTATATAAAATTAGATATATTTATATGTGTACATTCGAATTTTGAAAAGATTTGGAAGCATTTAAATTGTCGAATTAAATGTCATTTAAACTAGCTTTTAAAATTAGCTTTTAAAATTAGATATATTTATATGTGTACATTCGAATTTTGAAAAGATTTGGAAGCATTTAAATTGTCGAATTCAAAGTCATTTAAACTAGTTAATTTAAAAATTAACAAATTATTGAAATATTAGAAGCTATTTACATCCAGTAATCTTGGAAATACAGACTAAAACAATATTATCTTAAACAAATTAAATCGAATTTTAACACAATTTGGTTCAATTCATTATTTAATGACAAAACCATAACGTATACACTAAATTTAATTTTTGAATCTCATCTAAAAATCTTTGGTAATAAAAATGATAAAAAAACAACGGCATAGTTAAATATTAAATACGCGAAACAAAAATGAAAGTAACAAATTTCCGGACAAAGTATATATAAGTAATTTTGTTAAGATTAAAAGTTTTTTCCGTAATAAAATTATTTTCCCTCGGTTAAAAATTAACAAAAACAGTAAAAAGAAACGATATTTCATATAAAAATTAAATAATTTAATTAAATATCTATTATTGTACAACTATTAACGCTATACTACAACTTTGTACACAAATCAGCTGTGTTTTGTACGCTTTCAACATCCCAAGTCCATTAAAAATAACTTCATTTTATACGATTATTCGATATTTAGTTTAAAAATTATATTGTAAGTTAATAAAATAACATTATTCATAGCAATTTAATTTAATATGGATTCTATTTTTTTAAAACAATTTAGCATTCGCTTTTCGTGACTTTAAGGGGAAATGGCGTGCATGGAAAAATTCCGTGTTGCGAAGACTAGTGGTGGTAGTTGTCTTTTTGGTCGCTAGTTCTTCATACTCTCTCTTTATGTTAATAAGATAAAATAGAGCGTCAAGCAAGTATACGCCGAATTAGATAATTTTGCTATTATTCGATGTTAATAATGAAAAAGGAATTTAAATTAAGACTCGATAAACGTATTATCTACAGACTCACATTTTCGTTGATTTTAATTAGTATATATACTTATACTAGCGGGGCTACCCGGCGTTGCTCGGGGTCATAAAAACACATAATTGAAGAAAAATTGCGTGTAACATCTTTATATTAAAACTTCTATTTCTCTCGCCCCATTTCACCGCTACTTTCTCCCTTTGCCTTTTGCGAAAGCTGTCACTTCCCCACCATTCCTCTTCCGTTGCCCAGGTCAAAAGTATAACATATTTCTATAAAAAGTACTACCTCTATCTTCGCCTTCTATATAAGTACATATCTCCGCCCCGGTGTGCATACTATATATGTACCTATTGCCGCCCCGGTGCGCATACTATATACGTAGCTATCGCCGCCCCAGTGCGCATACTATATACGTAGCTATCGCTGCTCTGGTGCGCATACTATATATGTACCTATCGCCACCCCGGTGCACATACTATATACATACCTATCGCCACCCCGGTGCGCATACCATATACGTATGTATTGCAGCCTCAGTGCGCATACCGGATACGCACCTATCGCCGCTCCGGTGCAGATACTATATAAGTACCTATCGCCGCCCCGGTGCACATACTACATAAGTACCTATCGCCGCCTCGGTGTGAATACTAAATACGTACCTATCGCAGCCCCGGTGCGAATACTAAATACGTACCTATCGCGGTCCTTGTGCGCATACTATATACGTACCTGTCGCAGCCCTGGTTCGTATACAATATACGTACCTATTGCCGCCCTGGTTCGCATGCTATATATGTATATATCGCCGCCCCGGTGCACATGCTAAATACATACCTAACGCCACCCGGTGCGCATGCTAAATACGTACATATCGCCGCCCCGGTGCGCATGCTATATACATCCCTATCGACGCCCCGGTGCGCGTGCTATATACGTACCTATCGCCGCCCCGGAGCGCATGCTAAATACGTAGCTATCGCTGCCCTGATGCACATGCTATATATGTACGTATCACCGCCCCGGTGTGCATACTATATATGCGCCCCGATGCGCATACTATATACGCACCTATCGCCACTCTGGTACGAATGCTAAATACATACCTATCTTCGCCCCGGTGCGAATGCTAAATATGTACCTATCGCCACCCCGGTGCGCATGCTATATACGTACCTATCGCTGCCCCGGTTCGCATAATATATACGTACCTATTGCCGCCCCGGTGCGCATACTATATACGTACCTATCGCCGCCCCGGTGCACATACTATATACGTACCTATCGCCGCCCTGGTGCGCATACTATATACGTACCTATCGCCACCCCGCTGCGCATACTATATACGTACCTATCGGCGTTGCACGGGGATCACTCTTCTTCAGTCGCCCTCCTTCACCCCATTGGACACTACACCCGTTGCCCTCGGCCAAAGCTGTCTCGTCTGTGTTGCCCTCGTCAGGTTCACCTCCTTCTACAATTGGCAGCAGCAAAAGATGTCACGTACCTGGTTGCCAATTCACCCTGGCTACACTATCTCCGGCCTCCCCTAAACTCTGCACTACCTCTCCATTCCCTGGAGCAAAAATGTAACATTTCTATTAAAAGTACCATATTTGTCTTCATTATTAATGTTAATAAGGGTGTTTATTTACTTTGTCATGTCTGTGTATGTTAGATAAAATAACCTAGGTCGATCAGGACCCTGTGACAGCAGCCTTCATTGTTAATGATAATAATAGTGTCTATTTACTTCTTTCATGTTTGGGTATGTTAGATGAAATAACCTAGGCCGATCACCGATTAAATATTTTATATGAATATAATAAATGCTATCAATGGGGAAGAATAATTTTTTCTTTAAATTCACCGATCAAGACGTTATTTTATATGAATATAAATATTAGTGCTAACAATGGGGACCCTTCCCATACCATTCTACTCAGACTCCGTAATCAAGGGAGGCGCGATAGCGCTCTATCCCTTAATAGACTTCAAAAACGACTTATGCTAGAAATCTCATTTCTTTGATCAGTCATAACTCAAAAACCAATAAACCAAATTATTTAAAACTTTGCACAAAAGTTTCATTTGATAGGTTCTATAAGTGTGTAAAATTTCAGCATCATTAGTCAAGGCAACCCAGAGATCCAGAAAGTTCAGGAGTGATTTTGTGTTATCCGTGTGTACGTACGTACGTGTGTGCCACCCTGTATCTCATCAACTATTTGATGGATTCAGCTGATTTTTGGCAGATATAGAGGTTCTAGGGTCTAGTTGATGGCATTTAAATTTCAGTTTACCATATATCCTAGTTTTCCAGAAAATTCCAAAAAACCTTATATCTAACGTATTTATGTAGTAATCTGATAAAAATGCTGAGTCACTGAAAACGTCCCATAATCCCTTGCCGGATGTACACGGTTTTGCCCTAAATTCTGTCCGGTTGCATCAGTCATACCATAACTTCAGTTCGGATGTATCAATAACATCATAGGAAGGCTACGATTTTAGTAGTGCTCTGGATTCCTCCTTGATTTTCTAAGTACTCGGCGTTGTCCAGGAGAAAAGTGCTCAATATCCTAGATAGAGCTACTATAGTGATAAGTTTGTATAATATTTTAACACTATCTACGTTTCACTTCAGTGCACATGGAAATGAAGGGAAATAAGTTAGAGTGATTTTAGTAATGTTCTAGATGCCTCCTTGATTTTCTAAGTAATCGGCGTTGTCCGGGAGAAAAGTGCTCAATATCCTAGATAGAGCTACTGTAGTGATAAGTTTGTATAATATTTTAACGCCATCTACGTTTCTCTTCAGACTATTGTGCACATGGAAATGAAGAGAAAATAGTAAGAGTTATTTTAGTAGTGCTCGGGATGCGTCCTTTATTTTCTAAGTACTCGGCGTTGTCCAGGAGAAAAGTGCTCAATATCCTAGATAAAGCTACTGTAGTGATATGTTTGGATAATATTTTAACGCCATCTACGTTTCTCTTCGGACTATTGTGCACATGTAAATAAGGGGAAATCAGTAAGAGTGATTTTAGTAGTGCTCTGGATGCCTCCTTGATTTTCTAAGTACTCGACGTTGTCCGGGAGAAACGTGCTCAATATCCTAGATAGAGCTACTGTAGTGATAAGTTTGTATAATATTTTAACGCCATCTACGTTTCTCTTCAGACTATTGTACACATAGATATGAGGGGGAATTAGTAAGATTGATGTTGGTAGTGCTCTGGATGCTTCCTTGATTTTTTAAGTACTCGGCGTAGTCCGGGAGAAAAGTGTTCAATATTCTAGATAGAGCTGCTGTAGTCATAGATTTGTATGATATTTTAACACGATTTACGCTTCTATTCGGAATATTTTGCAGATGAACAGGAGGGGAATCAGTAAGAGTGATTTTAGTAGTGCTCTGGAGGCCTCCTTAATTCTTGAAGTACTTAGCGTTGTCAGGGAGAATAGTGCTTAATATCCTAGATAGAGCTATCTAGTGATAAATTTGTATAATATTTTAACAGCATATACGCTTCTTTTCGGGCTATTGTGCAGATGAAAAGGAGGAGGAATCAGTAAAAGTGATATTAATAGTGCTCTGGATGCCTCCTTGATTTTCGAAGTACTCGGCGTTGTCCGGGAGAAAAGTGATCAATGTCCTAGATAGAGCTACTGTGCAGATGAAAAGGAGGGGTGATCAGTAAGGGGGTGCTTCTGGTGCTTCTACAATATAGACCCCGGAGGGTTGTGCAGAATAGGGACCATGGGTGTTTATGCAATATAGGGGCCAGGGGTGCTTCTACAGTATAGGACCCAGCACCAGGGGTGTTTCTACAATATAGGACCCGGAGGCTTCTGCAGAATAGGGACAATGTGTGCTTCTGCAGTATAGGGACCAGGGGTGGTTCTACAGTATAAGACCCAGCACCGGGGGTACTTCTGCAATATAGTACACAGAGGCTTCTTCAGAATAGGGACCATGGGTGCTTTTGCAGTATAGGGACCAGGGATGCTTCTAATATTTATATGTATGGGGGAGGATGAAACAAATTTTTTTGGGGGGTGGGGGGTAACATTTTTGTTTCTTTTTTAAATTAAAAATATTTCTATCTATGGGGGAGGTTAAATTAATTTTTTTGGGGGGGGCCAAAAATTTTTTTTTCTTATTTTGCATTAAAAATATTCCTATGTATAGGGGAGGATGAAAAAAATTTGAGGGGGGGTATTTTTTTTTTTTAATTAAAAATATTTATATGTATGGGAAAGGATGAAAAAACAATTTGGGGTGGGTGGGGGTAAATTTTTTTTTTCTTTTTTAAACTCAAAATATTTCTATGTATGGGGGGAAGGTAACACATTTTTTTTTTGGGGGGGGGGTCAACATTTTTGTTTTTCTTTTTAATTAAAAATATTTCTATGTATGTGAAGAGTAAAAAAAAAATTGGGGTTGTTGAAAAAAAAAATTTTAATTTTTTTTTTTTATTAAAAATATTTCTATGTATGGAGGAGGATACAAAAAACAAGTTAGGGGTGCAAAAAAATTTATTTAAAAATTTTTTTTAACCTAAACATATTTCCATTTATGATAGTGACACTACATGAATGAACACTATTTTGTTTTTCTGACATGACAGGTGCACATTAATATGAGTTCTTATGGATGCGAACTGGGCTAGAGATAGGTACATATATAGTATGTGCACCCTTGCAGAGATAAGTAAGTATGTAGTATGCGCACCAGAGCCACGATAGGTATGAATATAATATGCGCACCGGGGCGGCGATAGGTATATATCCTCTCATGATATTCTTCATCATTTTCAATCCTCCCATGATATTCCTCATCATTTTCAATGCTCTCATGACATTCTTTTTCAATTGCAATCCTCTCATGGTATTCTTAATAATTTTACATCCTCCCATGATATTCTTCATCATTTTCGATTGAAATGATAGTCTTCATCATTTTAAATCCTCTCATGGTATTCTTAATCACTTTCAATCCTCTCATGATAGTTTTCATAATTTTCAATCATCTCATGATATTCCTCTTCATTTTCAATCACCTCATGATATTCTTCATCATTTTCAATCATCTCAGTATATTCTTAATCCTTTTCAATCCTCTCATAATATTCTTCATATATTTCAATCGTCTCATGGTATTCTTCATCATTTTCAATCCGCTCATGATATTCTTCATCATTTTCAATCCCCTCATTATATTCTTTATCATTTTCAATCCTCCTATGATATTCTTCATCATTTTCAATCCTCCCATGATATTCTTCATCATTTTCAACCCTCTTATGACATTCTTCTTCAATTGCAATTCTCTCATGGTATTCTTAATAATTTTAAATCCTCCCATGATATTCTTCATCGTTTTCAATCCTCTCATTATATTCTAGATCATTTTCAATCCTATCATGATATTCTTCATCATTTTCAATCATCCCATGATATTCTTCATCATTTTCAATCCTCTCATGACATTCTTTTTCAATTGCAATCCCCTCATGACATTCTTCATAATTTTCAATCCTCCCATGATATTCTTCATCATTTTCAATCCTCTAATGAAATTCTTTATCATGTTCAATCCTCTCATGGTAGTCTTAATCATTTTCAATCCCCTCATTATATTCTTTATCATTTTCAATCCCCTCATGATATTCTTCATCATTTTAAATCCTCTCATGGTATTCTTCATAATTTTAAATCCTCTTATGATTTTCTTCATCATTTTCAATCCTCTCATAATATTCCTCATCATTTCCAATCCTCTCATTATATTCTTTATCATTTTCAATCCTCTCATGATATTCTTCATCATTTTCGATCCTCTCATGGTATTCTTAATCATTTTCAATCCCCTCATTATATTCTTCATCATTTTCAATCCCCTCATCATATTCTTCATAATTTTCAATTCTCTCATGATATTCTTCATAATTTTCAATTGTCTCATGATATTCTTCATCATTTTCAATCCTCTCATGATATTCTTCATCATTTTCAATCCTCCCATGATATTCCTCATCATTTTCAATCCTCTCATGACATTCTTTTTCAATTGCAATCCTCTCATGGTATTCTTTATAATTTTCAATCCTCCCATGATATTCTTCATCATTTTCAATCCCCTCATGATAGTCTTCATCATTTTCAATCCTCTCATGGTATTCTTCATCATTTTCAATCCTCTCATGATAGTTTTCATCATTTTCAATCATCTCATGAGATTCCTCTTCATTTTCAATCCTCATGATATTCTTCATCATTTTCAATCCTCTCATGATATTCTTCATCATTTTAAATCCTCTCATAATATTCTTCATCAATTTCAATCGTCTCATGATGTTCTTCATCATTTTCAATCCCCTGATTATATTCTTTATCATTTTCAATCCTCTCATGTTATTCTTCATCATTTTCAATCCTTCATATAATATTCTTCATCATTGTCAATCCTTCCATGATATTCTTCATCATTTTCAACCCTCTCATGACATTCTTATTCAATTGCAATCCTCTCATGGTATTCTTCATAATTTTCAATCCTCCCATGATATTCTTCATCATTTTCAATCCCCTCATTATATTCTTTATCATTTTCAATCCTCCCATGATATTCTTCATCATTTTCAATCCTCCCATGATATTCTTCATCATTTTAAACCCTCTTATGACATTCTTCTTCAATTGCAATTCTCTCATGGTATTCTTCATAATTTTAAATCCTCCCATGATATTCTTCATCGTTTTCAATCCTCTCATTATATTCTACATAATTTTCAATCCTATCATGATATTCTTCATCATTTTCAATCATCCCATGATATTCTTCATCATTTTCAATCCTCTCATGACATTCTTTTTCAATTGCAATTCCCTCATGACATTCTTCATAATTTTCAATCCTCCCATGATATTCTTCATCATTTTCAATCCTCTAATGATATTCTTCATCATGTTCAATCCTCTCATGGTAGTCTTAATCATTTTCAATCCCCTCATTATATTCTTTATCATTTTACATCCCCTCATGATATTCTTCATCATTTTAAATCCTCTCATGGTATGCTTCATAATTTTAAATCCTCTTATGATTTTCTTCATCATTTTCAATCCTCTCATAATATTCCTCATCATTTCCAATCCTCTCATTATATTCTTTATCATTTTCAATCCTCTCATGATATTCTTCATCATTTTCAATCCTCTCATGGTATTCTTAATCATTTTCAATCCCCTCATTATATTCTTCATTATTTTCAATCCCCTCATCATATTCTTCATAATTTTCAATTCTCTCATGATATTCTTCATAATTTTCAATTGTCTCATGATATTCTTCATCATTTTCAATCCTCTCATGATATTCTTCATCATTTTCAATCCTCCCATGATATTCCTCATCATTTTCAATCCTCTCATGACATTCTTTTTCAATTGCAATCCCCTCATGACATTCTTCATAATTTTCAATCCTCCCATGATATTCTTCATCATTTTCAATCCTCTAATGAAATTCTTTATCATGTTCAATCCTCTCATGGTAGTCTTAATCATTTTCAATCCCCTCATTATATTCTTTATCATTTTCAATCCCCTCATGATATTCTTCATCATTTTAAATCCTCTCATGGTATTCTTCATAATTTTAAATCCTCTTATGATTTTCTTCATCATTTTCAATCCTCTCATAATATTCCTCATCATTTCCAATCCTCTCATTATATTCTTTATCATTTTCAATCCTCTCATGATATTCTTCATCATTTTCAATCCTCTCATGGTATTCTTAATCATTTTCAATCCCCTCATTATATTCTTCATCATTTTCAATCCCCTCATCATATTCTTCATAATTTTCAATTCTCTCATGATATTCTTCATAATTTTCAATTGTCTCATGATATTCTTCATCATTTTCAATCCTCTCATGATATTCTTCATCATTTTCAATCCTCCCATGATATTCCTCATCATTTTCAATCCTCTCATGACATTCTTTTTCAATTGCAATCCTCTCATGGTATTCTTTATAATTTTCAATCCTCCCATGATATTCTTCATCATTTTCAATCCCCTCATGATAGTCTTCATCATTTTCAATCCTCTCATGGTATTCTTCATCATTTTCAATCCTCTCATGATAGTTTTCATCATTTTCAATCATCTCATGAGATTCCTCTTCATTTTCAATCCTCATGATATTCTTCATCATTTTCAATCCTCTCATGATATTCTTCATCATTTTAAATCCTCTCATAATATTCTTCATCAATTTCAATCGTCTCATGATGTTCTTCATCATTTTCAATCCCCTTATTATATTCTTTATCATTTTCAATCCTCTCATGTTATTCTTCATCATTTTCAATCCTTCATATAATATTCTTCATCATTGTCAATCCTTCCATGATATTCTTCATCATTTTAAACCCTCTCATGACATTCTTATTCAATTGCAATCCTCTCATGGTATTCTTCATAATTTTCAATCCTCCCATGATATTCTTCATCATTTTCAATCCCCTCATTATATTCTTTATCATTTTCAATCCTCCCATGATATTCTTCATCATTTTCAATCCTCCCATGATATTCTTCATCATTTTAAACCCTCTTATGACATTCTTCTTCAATTGCAATTCTCTCATGGTATTCTTCATAATTTTAAATCCTCCCATGATATTCTTCATCGTTTTCAATCCTCTCATTATATTCTACATAATTTTCAATCCTATCATGATATTCTTCATCATTTTCAATCATCCCATGATATTCTTCATCATTTTCAATCCTCTCATGACATTCTTTTTCAATTGCAATTCCCTCATGACATTCTTCATAATTTTCAATCCTCCCATGATATTCTTCATCATTTTCAATCCTCTAATGATATTCTTCATCATGTTCAATCCTCTCATGGTAGTCTTAATCATTTTCAATCCCCTCATTATATTCTTTATCATTTTCAATCCCCTCATGATATTCTTCATCATTTTAAATCCTCTCATGGTATGCTTCATAATTTTAAATCCTCTTATGATTTTCTTCATCATTTTCAATCCTCTCATAATATTCCTCATCATTTCCAATCCTCTCATTATATTCTTTATCATTTTCAATCCTCTCATGATATTCTTCATCATTTTCAATCCTCTCATGGTATTCTTAATCATTTTCAATCCCCTCATTATATTCTTCATTATTTTCAATCCCCTCATCATATTCTTCATAATTTTCAATTCTCTCATGATATTCTTCATAATTTTCAATTGTCTCATGATATTCTTCATCATTTTCAATCCTCTCATGATATTCTTCATCATTTTCAATCCTCCCATGATATTCCTCATCATTTTCAATCCTCTCATGACATTCTTTTTCAATTGCAATCCTCTCATAGTATTCTTTATAATTTTCAATCCTCCCATGATATTCTTCATCATTTTCAATCCCCTCATGATAGTCTTCATCATTTTCAATCCTCTCATGGTATTCTTCATCATTTTCAATCCTCTCATGATAGTTTTCATCATTTTCAATCATCTCATGAGATTCCTCTTCATTTTCAATCCTCATGATATTCTTCATCATTTTCAATCCTCTCATAATATTCTTCATCATTTTAAATCCTCTCATAATATTCTTCATCAATTTCAATCGTCTCATGATGTTCTTCATCATTTTCAATCCCCTCATTATATTCTTTATCATTTTCAATCCTCTCATGATATTCTTCATCATTTTCAATCCTTCATATGATATTCTTCATCATTGTCAATCCTCCCATGATATTCTTCATCATTTTCAACCCTCTCATGACATTCTTATTCAATTGCAATCCTCTCATGGTATTCTTCATAATTTTCAATCCTCCCATGATATTCTTCATCATTTTCAATCACCTCATGATAGTCTTCCTCATTTTTAATCCTCTTATAGTATTCTTAATCACTTTCAATCCTCTCATGATAGTCTTCATCATTTTCAATCCTCTCATGATATTCCTCTTCATTTTTAATCCCCTCATGATATTTTTCATCATTTTCAATCCTCTCATGATATTCTTCATCATTTTCAATCCTCTCATAATATTCTTCATCAATTTCAATCGTTTCATGGTATTCTAAATCATTTTCAATCCCCTCATGATATTCTTCATCATTTTCAATCCCCTCATGATATTCTACATCATTTTCAATCCTATCATGATATTCTTCATCATTTTCAATCCTCTCATGACATTCTTCTTCAATTGCAATCCTCTCATGACATTCTTAATAATTTTCAACCCTCCCATGATATTCTTCATAATTTTCAATCCTCCCATGATATTCTTCATCATTTTCAATCTTCTCATGATATTCTTCATCATTTTCAATCCTCTCATAGTCTTCTTCCTCATTTTCAATCCTCTCATGGTATTCTTCATCATTTTCAATCCCCTCCTGATATTCTTCATCATTTTAAATCCCTTCATAGTATTCTTCATCATTTTAAATCCTCTCATGATATTCTCCACCATTTTCAATCACCTCACGATATTCTTCATCAATTTCAATCCTCTAATGATATTCTTCATCATTTTCAATCCCCTGATGATATTCTTCATAATTTTAAATCCTCCCATGATATTCTTCATCATTTTCAATCCTCTGATTATATTCTTCATCATTTTCGATGGTCTCATGACATTCTTCTTCAATTAAAATCCTCTCATGGTATTCTTCATAATTTTCAATCCTCTCATGATATTCTTCATCATTTTCAATCTTCCCATGATATTCTTCATCATTTTCAATCCTCTAATGACATTCTTCTTCAATTGCAATCCTCTCATGGTATTCTTCATAATATTCAATCCTCCCATGATATTCTTCATCATTTACAATCCTCTTATGATATTCTTCATCCTTTTAAATCTTTTCATGGTATTCTCTATCAGTTTCAATCCCATCATGATATTCTTCATCATTTTAAATCCCCTAATGATATTCTTCATCATTTTCAATCCTCTAATGATATTCTTCATCATTTTCAATCCCCTCATGATATTCTACATCATTTTCAATCCCCTCTTGTTAGTCTTCATCATTTTTAATCCTCTCATGGTATACTTAATCACTTTCAATCCTCTCATGATAGTCTTCATCATTTTCAATCCTCTCATGATATTCTTCATCATTTTCAATCCCTTAATGATATTCTTCATGATTTTCAATCCTCTAATGATATCCTACATCATTTAAGTTCCCATTATGCTATTCTTTATCATTTTAAATCCTCATGATATTATTCACCATTTTCAATCCTCTCATGGTATTCTTCATAATTTTCAATCCTCTCATGATATTCTTCATCATTTTAAATCCCTTCATGATGTTCTTCATCATTTTCAATCCTCTCATGATGTTCTTCATCATTTTCAATCCCCTCATAATATTCTTAATCCTTTTCAATCCCCTCATAATATTCTTAATCATTTACAACCCCCTTATTATATTCTACATAAATTTTAAATCCGCTCATGATATCCTTCATAATTTTCAATCTTCATGACATTTTTCATCATTTTCAATCCTCGCATGGTATTCTTCATTATTTATAATCCTCTCATGATATTCTTCATCATTTTCTGTCCCCTCATGATATTCTTCATCATTGTCAAGCCTTTCATGATATTCTTCATCATTTTCAATCCCCTCATGATATTCTTCATTATTTTCAATCCTCCTATGATATTCTTTCATCATTTTCTATCCCCTAATTATATTCTTCATCATTTTCAATCCTCTCATGACGTTCTTCTTCATTTTCAATCCTCTCATGATGATCTTCATCAATTTCATTCATCTCATGATGTTCTTCATCATTTTCAATCCTCTCAGGCTATTCTTCATCAGAGGCACCCAGGGTCGCTATTCTGCAGTAGCCTCCGGGTCTTATATTGTAGAAGCACACCCGGTGCTGGGTCCTATACTGTAGATGCACCCCTAGTCCCTATACTGTAGAAGCACCCATGGTTCATATTCTGCAGAAGCCTGCGGGTCCTATATTGTAGAAGCACACCCGGTGCTGGGTCCTATACTGTAGAAGCACCCCTGACCCCTATACTGCAGAAGCACCCATGGTTCCTATTCTGCAGTAGCCTCCGGGTCCTATATTGTAGAAGACCCCCCAGTGCTGGGTCCTATACTGTAGAAGCACCCCTGGCCCCTATACTGCACTTTAATTTGGGTTTTAAACGTGAGTCATCACACTTCCTTAGCTATCCTCTAAAAAATAAATTTCATTAAAAAACATTAATTGTTTTATTAACTTGAGGTATTACGTAATTTAATTACAATATGACTCAGCAAGTTCAAATTACTATAAAATTGTGTTTAAAAACACAATTTTTTTGTGAGTTATCGCACTTCCTTAGCTATCCTCTAAAAATAAATTTCATTAAAAACCATTTATTGTTTTGTGAACTTAAGGTATTACGTAATTAAATTACAATATGACTCAGCAATTTCAAATTACTATAAAATATAATGAAAAATAACTGACCCCCCCCCTTCCGATCAAATATTCCCCATGGACCCCTAAGGGCTGGGTTAATAGATTCAGGAATACTCTCATCATCTTACTCTGTGAATTTTACATAAGAATACACTTTTATATGTTATGTATATTCTCTAACCTTGTTTTAAACACCTTAATTGTGTTTTTAAACGCGAGTTATCGCACTTCCTTAGTTATCCTCTAACAAATAAAAATCAAGGAGGCCTCTTGAGTGGATGTGATTGAGCAACCCTTGCTTCACTACACACTCTTAACGTAGCCTTCCTATGATGTTATTCATGCATCCGGACAGAAGTTATGGGTTGACCTGATACAACCGGACACAATTTAGGGCAAGACCGGGTACATCCGGCAAGGGATTATGGGATGGTTTCAGTGACTCAGCATTTTTATCGGATTAGTACATGAATACATTAGGTTATTTCGAATTTACTACATATTAACGTTGGAAAAAATGTGTAAAATACGAAAAAACTGCTACCTTTTGTTGGAAACTGGTATTTTGAGATATGATCCCAGGATATGTACGGTGTTGAAGATGTCAACTTTTTGACATGTCGCGGCGTAGTATTTGAGGAGAAGCTTTACATACATACAGACAGACAGACAGACATACATATAGACAACTGCCCTTTATATTAGAGACTAGCGGGACTACCCGGCGTTGCTCGGGGCATAAAAACATATAATTGAAGAGAAATCGCATGTGTAACATCTTTATATTCAAACTTTTATTTCCCCCCTCCTC
This sequence comes from Sepiola atlantica, assembly GCA_963556195.1. Taxonomy (NCBI): domain Eukaryota; kingdom Metazoa; phylum Mollusca; class Cephalopoda; order Sepiida; family Sepiolidae; genus Sepiola; species Sepiola atlantica. The sequence continues at coordinate 51,253,717 of OY744524.1, forward strand.
TATAGCCGTCTCTTTATCTTTCTACTTTTCTCTTCCCTGGTCACCCCATTTCACCGCTACTTTTTAATTTTGCCTTTTGCGAAAGCTGCTTCTTCCCCACCATTTCTCCTATGTTTCCCAGGGCAATAGTATGACATATTTCTATATAAAGTACCACTTCTATCTGCGCTTTCTATATAGGTACTTATCTCCGCTCCGGTATTCATACTATATACGTATGTAGCGCCACTGTGGTGCGCAGACTATATACGTACCTATCGTCGCCCCAGTGCACATACTATATACGTACCTATTGCCACCCCGGTATGCATGCTATATACATACCTATCGCTGCCCCGGTGTGAATGCTACATACGTACCTATCGCTGCCCCGGTGCGAATGCAAAATACGTACCTATCACCGGCCCAGTGCGAATACTATACCGCAGAAGCCTCGTGGTCCTATACCGCAGAAGCATCCCACCCCTGGTTGCTATACCGCAGAAGCCTCGTGATTCTATACTGCAGAAGCACCTCCCTGGATGCCATACCGCAGAAGCAACCCCCTGGGTGCCATACCGAAGAAGCACCCCGCTGGGTGCCATACCACAGAAGCAGCCCCCTGGTGCCATATCGCAGAAGCCTCAGGTTCCTATACTGAAACCCCCCCCCGAATGCAATACAACAGAAGCACCCCCTCCCCCCGTTGCTATACCGAAGAAGCAACTCCCCGGTTGATATACTGCAGAAGCCTCGTGGTCCTATACCGCAGAAGCACCCCCCACCGGTTGCTATACTGCAGAAGCCTCGTGGTCCTATACCGCAAAAGCACCCCACCCATGGTTGTTATACCGCAGAAGCTTCAGGTTCCTATACTGCAGAAGCCCCCCCCATCCCCTGGGTGCCATACCATAGAAGCACCACGCTATACCGCAGAAGCACTCCCTGAGTGCCATACCGCAGAAGCCTCAGGCTCCTATACCACAGAAGCACCCCCCAGGTGCTATACCGCAGAAGCCTCAAGGTTCTATATTGAAGAACCACCCTCCAGTTGCTATACCACAGAAGTGCCCCCCCCCCGAAGTTGCTATAATGTAGAAGCCCCCCCCCCCCCGGTTTCCATACCGCAGAAGCACCCCCCGGGCGGCCATACCACAGAAGCATCCCCCGGGTGCCATACCGCACAAACCTGAGGTTCCTATACCGCAGTAGCACCACCCCCGGTTTCTATATCACAGAAGAACCCCCCCGGCTGCCATACAGCAGAAGTCTCAAGTTCCTATACCGCAGAAGCACTCCCCTGGTGTATACCACAGAAGCCTCAGGTTCCCATACCGCAGAAGCATCACCGGTTGCAATACCGCAGAAGCTACTACTGAAATAACTCTTACTGACACCCCCTCTCCTTTTCATCTGCAAAATAGTCCAAGGGGAACGAAGATGGCGTTAAAATATTTTCCAAACCTATCACTACAGTAGTTCTATCGAAGATATTGAGCACTTTTCTCCCGGACAACGCCGAGTACTTGAAAATCAAGGAGGCCTCCTGAGCACTACTGAAATAACTCTTATCGATTCCCCCTATCCTTATCAGCATAGGCGCTGTTAAAATATTATCCAAACCTATCACTACATTAGCTCTATCTAGGACATTGAGCACTTTCACTTCCGGACAACGCCGAGTATTTTGCAAATCAAGGAGGCCTCCTGAGCACTACTGAAATCACTTGGGTATCCTCGCTCCTTTTCATCTGCAAAATAGTCCAAAGGGGAACGAAGATGGCGTTACAATATTTTCCAAACCTGTCACTACAGTAGCTCTATCTAGGATATTGAGTACTTTTCTCCTGGACAACGCCGAGTAATTTGAAAATCAAGGAGGCCTCCTGAAAACACTAGAAATCACTCTTTGGTATCCTCCCTCCTTTTCATCTGCCAAATAGTCCAAAGTGGAACGAAGATTGCGTTAAAATATTTTCAAAACCTATCACTACAGTAGCTCTATCTAGGATATTGAGCACTTTTCTCCCGGACAACGCCGAGTACTTTGAAAATCAAAGGAGGCCTCCTGAGCACTACTGAAATCACTCTTATCGATTCCCCCATCCTTTTCAGCGTAGATGCTGTTAAAATATTATCCAAACCTATCACTACAGTAGCTCTATCTAGGACATTGAGCACTTTTCTCCTGGACAACGCCGAATACTTTGAATATCAAAGAGGGCTCCTGAGCACTACTGAAATCACTTAGGTATCCTCCCTCCTTTTTCATCTGCAAAATAGTCCAAAGGGGAGCGAAGATGGCGTTAAAATATTTTCCAAACCTGTCACTACAGTAGCTCTATCTAGGACATTGACCACTTTTCTCCCAGACAACGCCGAGTACTTTTTAAATCAAGGAGGCCTCATGAGCACTACTGAAATCACTCTTATCGATTCCCCATCCTTTTAAGCGTAGATGCTGTTAAAATATTATCCAAACCTATCACTACAGTAGCTCTATCTAGGACATTGAGCGCTTTTCTCCCGGACGATGCCGAGTACTTTGAAAATCCAGGAGTCCTCTTCAGCACTACTGAAATCACTTAGGTATCCTCCCTCCTTTTCATCTGCAAAATAGTCCAAAGGGGAACGAAGATGGCGTTAAAATATTTTCCAAACCTATCACTACAGTAGCTCTATCTAGGATATTGAGCACTTTTCCCCGGCGTCCATACCGCAGAATCCTCAAGTTCCTATACCGCAGCAGTCTCCCCCCACCAGTTGCTATACCGCAGAAGCCTCTACTTACATCACTCTTATCGATCCCCCCTCCTTTTTATTCTGCACAATAGTCCGAAGAGAATTGTAAATGGCGTTAAAATATTATACAAACTTATCACTACAGTAGCTCTATCTAGGACATTGAGATCTTTTCTCCCGGACAACGCATAGTACTTTTAAAATGAAGGAGGTTTCCTGAGCACTACTGAAATCACTTAGGTATCCTCCTTCCTTTTCATCTGCAAAATAGTCCAAAGGGGAACGAAGATGGCGTTAAAATATTTTCCAAACCTATCACTACAGTAGCTCTATCTAGGATATTGAGCACTTTTCTCCCGGACAACGTCGAGTACTTTGAAAATCAAGGAGGCCTCCTGAGCACTACTGAAATCGCTCTTATCGATTCCCCCATCCTTTTCAGCGTAGATGCTGTTAAAATATTATCCAAACCTATCACTACAGTAGCTCTATCTAGGACATTGAGCACTTTTCTCCCTGAAACGCCGAGTACTTTGAAAATCAAGGAGGCCTCCTGAGCACTACTGAAATCACTTAGGTATCCTCCCTCCTTTTTATCTGCAAAATAGTCCAAAGGGGAACGAAGATGGCGTTAAAATAGTTTCCAAATTTATCACTACAGTAGCTCTATCTAGGATATTGAGCACTTTTCCCCGGGTGCCATACCGCAGGAGCCTAAGGTTCCTATACCGCAGAAGTCCCCCCCCCACCGGTTGCTATACTGCAGAAGCCTCTACTGACATCACCATTACCGATCCCCCCTCCTTTTTATTCTGCACAATAGTCCGAAGAGAATCGTAAATGTCGTTAAAATATTATACAAACTTATCACTACAGTAGCACTATCTAGAACATTGAGCAGTTTTCTCCCAGACAACGCCAAGTATTTAAAAAATCAAGGTGGCTTTGGAGCATTAATGAAATCACTCTAACCGATCCCCCCTCCCCGCTTTTCATCTGCAAAATAGTCCAAAGAGAAACGTAGATGCTGTTATTCGGCATTCCCCGGTAGGGGCGCTTCAGGCAGTAAGCAATAAACTTACTCCTCCCCAAAGAGGGGAGGCAAAGCCTGGGAGTGTGGACCTGGGGAGTCTAAAATTATTTGTTGATATTCAAAACTCATGTAATAATTTGTTAAATAGTATTATACAATGTTTGTTGAAAGAAAATCAGTTATTATTACTTGTTAATTTATTAATGTAATTTGAACAGTGTCTAGTGGATAGACCGCTGTACTGTCGTAGATTCGTTATAAATACTGATAGAAATACTTCTAAAATCTGATGATGGTGCCCGTGAAGGGGGGTTGCACACCCGAGTGCACCCCAGTCGTAATGGAGGGGGGTTGCACACACGAGTGCGGCCCGGTCGTAATGGAGGGGGGTTGCACACCCGAGTGCGCCCCGGTCGTAATGGAGGGGGGTTGCACACCCGAGTGCGCCTCGGTCGTAATGGAGGGGGGTTGCACACCCGAGTGCGCCCCAAGAGGTGTGGCCTTGCAGGGCACCTCATTGCCTGTGTCGGGGAGTGCTGCACCGAGCGGCACTCCAGTTGGATTGGGGGGTTGCACACCCGAGTGCGCCCCAGGAGGTGTTGCCAGTTTCGGTTGTGGGGGGGGGGGTGTCGCACCGAGCGGCATTCCAGTCGGGTCGTTTTCGATGTCAGGGTCTGGCATGCCCGAATGCGCGCTAAGTTTCGGGGATTTTTCTGACATCCCAGTCTTTGACAAGCCATTAAAGAAGTGCCAGTCTCTAGACTTGGAAGTGGCAAAAAGAACTTATAAGCCGCAGTTATTTCTTGGGTGCTCCTCGGGGAGTTCATCAACAGATGTCTCTGATGGGGAGGAACCTAGGCCGGAAAGACCAAGAGTGAGGAGGGGGGCCAAAAAGGTCTGGTCAGCCTTAAATAACTCCGGAAAGACCCCTACTAAGGACTCCGCCAACTTTAAGGGAACCGCATCGGCGTGGGGACCCCAGGCCCAGAAGACTCCAGAGGAGTATAGGCGACTCTTCAGGGACAAGTATGCCGACTTCACCGAGTCTTAAAAGAAGGATAGTGTCGTTGGTGACAACTGATGCAAAGACGAAGGGGCTGACTGGGGCCCCCAAAGACAAGATGATGAAGATACTTGGAGATCTAAAAATACCAGCAACATACGTAGTCAAGAGATCATACGCTATGTATGATATTCTGCTTCCTAACGTGACAGAAGCTGAAAGAGTGGCGAAATGGGAACATACTTGTAGTGGGATAAAGTTGACCCCAGAGTATTTGTCGAAGAGAAGGACAACAGTATCAGTTCTCAGCGTCCCATGCTGTGTCGCCTCCGAACATATAGGTGCCATTATGTCACAGTATGGTGACGTTGAGGCAGTGTTCCTGGTCCGTGGTCCCCGAAACATCCAGACGGGGAACTACAAAATCTTTATGCGACTCACCCGTGAAGGATTCCAGAAGATACCGGCGCAGCTATACTGCGAAAACTGGTCGATGCCAGTAATAGTGGAGGGAAGGAGGCCGGTTTGTTGGCACTGCCAGACGTCGGGGCATATGGCAAAGGAGTGCCCCAAAAGAATCCCACCAAAGACCCCGGCGGCAGTGCCAGCAGTGACGACAAATGTCCCCAAACCAGCAGAACCGGAAGAAGAAGAAGGTTGGAACAAGGTGGCAGCCAAGAAGGGGAGGAAGCCGACTCCGAGCACGAAAGCGGAACCCGCTAAAAAAACAACTGCAGCAGGACAACAACCCGTACCTGCGGTCAAAAGAAAGTTCCAGTTCCCCTCATCAGGATCAGATGAAAATAATGACTTTGAGGAGGACATGACCGTGGAAGGAGAAGCGCAGGTCCAGAAGCCCAAGAAGGACACCAGGGCAAAGAAGAGCCGAGACCAGACAGCGGCAATTCCAGACAAGGAAATTGTTCAACCACCCAAACCCCAATCTCCAGAACCCGAAGTTGTGGTTGAACAAAATACCCCTCCCCTATCCAACACCTCTGAAGAGATCTCCATGACAGTAGCATCGGAAGAGGCAGCTGAAGAGCCTAAAAGCCCGGTAGAAACTGCCAAACAACCGGAGGAAGCTGTTGCTGACAAGTCAGCGCCGGAAGATGCTGCGGCGAAACCTGCACCCTCTCCTCCACCGGTTAGACGAGATAGATCCCGGAAGCTCCCTTTCCTGCCTGGAGAAAAAATTTGTGAGGCGGACGCATCACTTGTTCAGTCGGATCTGAATAGCAGGCAGAGGGGTTATCTGAAGCAGCTAAGTGCTTTTGCACATGTAAAAGGAAAGAGAATTGATAACCCTCTGAACTTCCGGGATGCCCCAATGATAACGACCTTTATCAGGCATGATAAAGGTAGTAGGGCACGGGCCCTTTGGAGAATGGTGGAGGAGGGAAAGGTGGCTATTCCGGGGGTTAAGTTAGTTGATGAGGAGCACCCATCTGTTAAAAAGTTAGCATCAAAATGTCCGGGGAGGGTCCCCATTTTTGTTCATCCCTCATTTTTTCGGGCTTTAAAGCTAACCTTTCCCCTGGACGTGGGACGGACGGATTTCGTCCGAACTGCTGACTGGCAGTCTTGGCCAGGCCTTCGGCGTCCTCACTCCCGAGGCCCATTTGCGACATCTAATAAGGGATAATGGCTTTAAACCTGGCCACATTGAATGTGAGAGGCATGAGATCTCGAAGCAAGGCTGTTCGCGTGCTGAGGGATCTCGTGGCCCTTAAGGTAGATATAGCTGCGATCGAGGAGACCCACTTCGTTTCGTATGGGGATTGTGATGTGCTGACTGACGACTATGACGTCATCTCAGCATATGGCAATGTCCGTAGTTGTGGTGTCTCTTTGCTAGTGAGACGCACTCTGTCTGCGACAGTGAGCGTTGTTCATACGGATGTGGTGGGTCGGCTGGTCGTAGTCGATGTTGCCGTTGAAAGCAGTAAGTTTCGGATCGTTGCGATTTATGCGCCCAACATTGCTGGTGAGAGGGTCTCTTTTTATCGACGGTTGGAGACATTTCTCGGGGGTCCGGAACGAGTAGTTTTAATGGGGGATTGGAACGCCGTCCTTGACCCCAAGATAGATAAGGTCGGTGGGAATAGAGGGTCGGGGTGGTGTGAAAGCAGTCTGTCTGACCTGATGGCCTCATGCGATCTTGTCGACAGGTTTCGTGTTGATCACCCAGGGCGGGAGATGTGGACGTGGCATACTAGCGCGGCCTTCTGTCCGTGTACTTACTTGGACAGAATGTTAGTTAGAAGAGGCGACATAGATTTCTTATCTTGTCCCACGTTCACTTGGTTAGGTCATTCGGACCATAAATTGGTTATGGCCCGTTTGAATTTAAGCGATAGGCCTAGGTTAGCTGGGTACTGGAAGTTGAATACCTCCTTACTGGAGATACCCGACTTCCGGGACAAGCTAACGTTACTACTTCAGCGGAGTTTAGTGGGGGCGGTTATCGGGAGTAGTTGGTGGGTTAAAACTAAGGCTCACGTTAGACGCTTTTGTGTCCGCTATAGCCAGCGCCCTGCTCGAGATAGGGCTAGGACACAGAAGCGTGTAGATGATAAGATGACCCGGGCGGTGGCTGGGGGGGGGGGATCCCCTAGAGATAGCCTTAATTAAGGGGGACCTCAATCGCTTGGCTAGCGAGCGATATGAAGGTCAAGTAGTTCGCGCTAGGTTAAAGAAAATCTCTAACGAAGCTGTGAACGTTGATGCTGTTGAGCGTAAGGCTGCTTTACGTCGTGGCTCGGATGGGTATATTCGGAAGGTGAAAAACCTGGAAGGACATACCCTGGTATCGACTCGTGAGATTTGCGAGGGGTTCCGAGAGCATTTGCAGGAACGTTTCACCCAACTACCCAGACTCCGCGTCCAGGAGTTTGACAGCTATTTGGCTGGCTCGTCCCACCTTAGGGCGGCTCGAACGGCTAGCTGTGATGACATGGTTACAGAGGGTGAGATCATTACTGCGTTGAAGCAGGTCGGCTTGAACAAATCTCCAGGACACGATGGTCTGCCATACGAAGTTTACTTGAGGCTGTCGCCCATGTTTGTTCCTCTTCTGAAGGATGTGTTTAACCACTGGTTTGTTCAGGGTTCGGTCCCTGGACAGGTTACCAAAGGAGTGGTCACATTGTTGAAGAAGGGGAGCCAACCTGGTGGGGGGAATTTAGATGATTACAGGCCCATAACTCTGCTAAACGCAGAGTTAAAGATTTTGGCCCGTGTTCTTGCGAATCGTTTGCAGGTTGTCATCGCTGATTTGATCGAGTCTGAGCAGAATTATGCTGTGAAGGGGAGGTCAATTCAAGACAACTTGCATCTGGTCCGTACGATCCTAGAGGGTATAGAAGACGATACTGAAGCCGCGCTGATCAATTTAGATCAGTCCAAGGCTTTCGATAGGGTCGACCATGGTTTTTTGGAATCTGTTTTAGAGGCTGCCGGTTTTAATCCGGACTTCCGCAAGTGGATCTCCATTCTGTATCGTCTGCCGACGGTAGCTGTCGGAATCGTTCGTGGTTTCTCGTTCGGTGCGTCAGGGTTGTCCGCTGTCGCCCCTGCTTTATGTCCTGGCGTTGGAGCCCTTCCTTCGCAAATTAAGGGACGGGCGGCTACACCAGTCCCGCGCGGAATCGCTATCCCTCCTCACTATGCGCGAGTCAGGGTTTCCGCGTATGCCGATGATGTCACCGTTTTTGTGTCCAGCCGTGAAGACATAGAAGCGGTGATTAAGGCGCTCGCTCATTACGAAGAGGTTACAGGGGCCATTGTCAACCGCAGCAAGTCCAACGGCCTGCGGTTGGCTGCCTGGAGCGGAGAGACCGCACTTCCAGGTGACTTCAACTGGACCGATGGCCCGGTTCGGATCCTTGGCGTTTGGTTCGGACCGGGTCTCCAGCTGGAGAAAAATTGGTCGGAAGTACGGGCAAAGGTCGAATCGTCTGTAAGGGCTTGGATTCGAAGGAAACTTTCCTTGAAGGGGAGAGCTGAGGCATGCGCCACTTACGTCTTTCCTCTCATACTTTACCGACATACTGCCTCTGCCTGCGGACCGCCTTCTTGCTTTCACGCGCCTGCTCTTCTCGCTTCTTTGGAAGGGCAGGAAAGCATACGTCCGTAGACAGGTCTGTACTCAACGTCCGTGCGATGGAGGCTTGGGGATGCCTGACTTGGCAAGTCATCGACATGCCGAAAGACTGGCTTTCCTGAGTCGTACTTTGACGGAGGACGCTCCGTGGGTCCCTGCGGTTGAGAGCGCCTTTCCCAACCTCATACCCGACCACTCGGTCGAAGGTCGACGTAGATCGAGAGGGGAGTCCATGTTCGTCGCCGAATTCCGAGCCGCGCTTAAAGCGTTGCTGGGGTCCAGTGACCTTGCCCGGTCTAGGAAGAGACTATATCGGGATCTAGTGGAGGGGTCCGCTTCGGATCCGCTTGGGAGGCGGCTTGGATTGTCGAGTGAGGAGGCTCGCTCCCAGTGGAGTTGGGCGCCAGGCCAGAGTTATCTCAACAATTCTGAGTATTCTCTGACCTGGCGACTGGTTCGAAATGCACTGCCCCTCTATGGCAGATTACGCAGGGATGGCATAAGGGACGTTCCCTTAAGCCCGCGCTGTGAGGACAATGAGGAAGAAACGGTCGAGCACGCCTTCTTCACTTGCAGCAAAGTTCGTCGTCTCTGGGAGTATGTCAGAGAGGTAACGTCTCGCATCGACGCCGAGCAGCCGATGGTACTTGATGTAGCATACGTTATCAACAACGTTGCACCGCCATGGTCTAGGGAGAAAAGAATGGTTTTTCTGGCGATCCTAGCCACAGCGAGGGTAGTGACGTGGGTTACACGTCTAGATGAGGTTCATGGGGTTGGGTCTGTTTCGGATCGTGATCTGGTTGTTTACTTTAAGCATCAGCTTAAAGTGAAAATCAGATACGATTGGAAACGACTACATCGCATGGATTTCAATAGAAGATGGGTGCACAACACTAGTTTGTGCATCCGACGAGGGTCCAGGTTTGAATACGTTTTCCCGCCTTAGGATGGCGCAGACGGTACTGGGTCCTACGGAATCCAGCCCAGTATAAAACATAATATTTTTTATTAGCCTAGTCGAATCATAAGCTAGTAGGAATAAATGATGTCCTATCCCGATTTTGTTTTTGCCGGCACTAGAGAGCTTCCAAAGATGCCCACTCCACATATTTATTTTGTCCCCGGCTGATGAAACCCTTGGCTTTATTATCTTGGAAGACGCCATCCATTCCCGTACCCAGATCCCGATTAATTTATTTTCAGAACGCCCCACTTTATTCCAACCCCCAATTAGGGGTCGACCTGATTGTTTTCGGCCTCGAGCCGGAAAACAGTGGGCGGTCCAAACTTAGCAAGAGGGTAGGGAGGGTCCTACAAACCACCCCTTATCATTTTATTTGGTTCTTTATTTTTCTTTCTTTTTGGGTGTTTTTAATGTGTCATCCCACTCCCACGTTATTGCATGTTTTCATGTATGATTTTGGGGATATTTTAAGTAGGGTTAAGCCATAGAGAGACTGCGTATTTTTTTTAGTGTGAATGTCTAGCTTAGGGTAGAGTAGCTTTTTGTCATTGTGCCTTTTGTTCTTTGTCAAATAAAAAATGTCTTTGTTTTGTCTTTTTTGAAAAACTTTTTGTCAAATAAAAAATGTAAAAAAAAAAGTTGTATTAAATGTCACAATGACCCCCGACCCCCACCTTCCCCCTTCCACAGTGGGCTTTTATACCTAAGGTGGTATGCATTCTGGAAATGTAATTTTAACTCTAGGAGTTAATGTTTTCCAGGATGCATCCATCTAAATAAATTCTCAGCCTTTTGGCTAAGATCAAAGTGTAGTATCTGTTCTCGGCATTTTTGCCTTGAGATCAAGTGTATTATCTAGTCCTATCCGATTTCTTCTCTCCTAAAGTACACCCTGATACGCTCCAAAGGTCGGGATCTATCTCACCGACGAGTACTCATACTCCCCCCCCTCCCCCAAATTTCACGTGAGGCGTTCACACCGGCGAATGCCGACACTCCACTTCCCCAAGTTTCGCCTGAGGCGCCCCACCAGCGAATACCGATACTCCCCCTCCCCCAAATTTCGCCTGAGGCGACCCACCGGCGAATACCGATACTTCCCCTCCCCCAAATTTCGCCTGAGGCGCTCACACCGGCGAATACCGACACTCCCCCCCCCCAAATTTCGCCTGAGGCGCCAACACCCCTCCTCCCCAAATTTTTCCTGAGGCGCCCCACCGGCGAATACCGATACTCCCCCATCCCCAGATTTGGCCTGAGGCGCTCATACCGGCGAATGTCGATATTCCCCCATCCCCAGATTTGGCCTGAGGCGCTCATACCGGCGAATGCCGACATTACCCCATCTCCAGATTTGGCATGAGGCGCTCACACCGGCGAATGCCGACACTCCCCCTCCCCCAAATTTCGCCTTAGGCGCTCATACCGCCGAATGCCGACACTCACCCAAATTTCGCCTGGGGCGCCCCACTGGCGTATGTAAAAACCGCCCCCCTTTCAGAATTTCGCCTTAGTAGCCCCACCGGCGAATACTGATACTCCCCTCTCCCCCAAATTTGGCCTGAAGCGCTCACACCGGCAGATGTCGACACTCCCCCTCCCCAAATTTGGCCTGAGGCGCTCATACCGGCGAATGCCGACACTCCCCCTCCCCCAAATTTGGCCTGAGGAGCCCCGCCGCTGAATACCGACACTCCCCCTCCCCCCAAATTTGGCCTGAGGCGCCCCATCGCACCATGCCGACACTCCCCCATCCCCAAATTTGGCCTGAGGCGCTCATACCGGCGAATGCCGACATCCCCTCTCCATAGATTTGGCCTGAGGCGCCCCACCGCCGAATGCCGACACTCCCCCATCCCCAGATTTGGCCTGTGGCGCTCACATCGGTTAATGCCGACATTCCCCTCCCCCATTTGGCCTGAAAGGAGGAGGTAATGCCTGGAAGTATTATATCAGGATAACAGAACGGCCATAGTGAGGAAGGGATGGGGGAAGGAATATTAGCGTCTATTAATAATTAAGAAAGAAAGGTAGAAAGTGTGGGAGTGAGAGGGAAAGAAGAAAGAAAAGAAAAATGGTTGTAGTGTGAGTGAATTTCCTCTCGCCACTCCTTTACTCTGACGTCATATCTAGTTTATCGTGACGTTGCATTATTTTTCTTCTCAAATTAGTATAAATAACGTTGAAAAATGAAGTTAAAAGCCACCCCCCATTGGAGAAAAATGCTCAGTCGACCCCGGAAGAGTCAATTTTTTTTTCCGGTTCCGAGATATTACACGCGCCTGTGCTGGCTGGTCGGAATGATGTCACCCGTGTGACCGTTTGTTGGGTACTTTCGGAGGAGAAGCTTTACATACATACATACATACAGACAGGTGGGATTTATATAATAGACTAGCAAAGCTTCCCGGCATTGCTCGGGGTCATAAAAACATATAATTGAAGAGAAATCGCATGTGTAACATCTTTATATTCAAACTTCTATTCTCCCCCCCCCTCCTCTATAGCCGTCTCTTTATCTTTCTACCTTTCTCTTCCCTGGTCGCCCCATTTCACCGCTACTTTTTAATTTTCCCTTTGCGAAAGCTGCTTCTTCCCCACCATTTTTCCTACATTTCCCAGAGCAATAGTATGACATATTTCTATAAAAAGTACCACCTTTATCTGCACTTTCTATATAGGTACTTATCTCCGCTCCGGTATTCATACTATATACATATGTATCGCCACCGTGGTGCGCAGACTATATACGTACCTATCGTCGCCCCAGTGCGCATACTATATACGTACCTATTGCCGCCCCGGTGCATATACTATATAAGTACCTATTGCTGCCACGGTGCAATGCTACATATGTACCTATCGCAACCCTGGTGCAAATGCGAAATACGTCTTTATCACCGGCCCAGTGTGAATACTATACCGCAGAAGCCTCGTGGTCCTATACCGCAGAAGCACCCCACCCTTGGTTGCTATACCGCAGAAGCCTTGTGATTCTATACCGCAGAAGCACCTCCCTGGGTGCCATACCGCAGAAGCAACCTCTGGGTGCCATACAGCAGAAGCACCCCCCTGGGTGCCATACCACAGAAGCACCCGCCTGGGTGCCATACCACAGAAGAAGCCCCCTGGGTGCTCTATGGCAGAAGCCTCAGGTTTCTATACTGCAAAAGCACCCCCCCAAGTGCCATACAACAGAAGCACCCCCTCCCCTCCATTGCTATACCGAAGTAGCACCCCCCGGTTGCTATACTGTAGAAGCCTTGTGGTCCTATACCGCAGAAGCACCCCACCCTTGGTTGCTATACCGCAGAAGCTTCAGGTTCCTATACTGCAGAAGCACCCCCCCCCGGGTGCCATACAATAGAAGCACCCCCCTGTACCGCAGAAGCACCCCCTGAGATCCTCAAGCTCCTATACCGCAGAAGCAAACCCGGTTGCTATACCGCAGAAGCCTAAAAGTTCTATATTGCAGAACCACCCTCACGTTGCTATACCACAGAAGTACCCCCAGTTGCTATACTGCGGAGCACCTCCCCCCCGGTTTCTCTACCGCAGAAGCACCCCCCTGGTAGCCATACCGCACAAACCTCAGGTTCCTATACCGCAGAAGCACCCCCCCAGTTTCTATACCACAGAAGAACCCCCCGGCTGCCATACTGCAGAAGCCTCAAGTTCCTATACCGCAGAAGCACTCCCCTGGTGCAATACCGAAGAAGCCTCAGGTTCCTATACCGCAGTAGCTACTACTGAAATACCTCTTACTCACCCCCCTCTCTTTTTCATCCGCAACATAGTCCAAAGGGGAACGAAGATGGCGTTAAAATATTTTCCAAACCTATCACTACGGTAGCTCTATATAGGATATTGAGCACTTTTCTCCCAGACAACGCCGAGTACTTTGAAAATGAAGGAGGCTTCATGAGCACTACTGAAATCACTCTTATCGATTCTGCCATCCTTTTCAGCGTAGATGTGGTTAAAATATTATCGAAACCTATCACTACAGTAGCTCTATCTAGGACATTGAGCACTTTTCTCCCGGAAAACGCCGAGTACTTTGAAAATCAAGGAGGTCTCCTGAGCACTACTGAAATCACTTAGGTATCTTCCCTCCTTTTCATCTGCAAAATAGTCCAAAGGGGAACGAAGATGGTGTTAAAATATTATCCAAACCTATCACTACAGTAGCTCTATCTAGGATATTGAGCACTTTTCTCCCGGACAACGCCGAGTACTTTGAAAATCAAGGAGGCCTCCTGAGCACTACTGAAATCGCTCTTATCGATTCCCCCATCCTTTTAAGCGTAGATGCTGTTAAAATATTATCCAAACCTATCACTACATTAGCTCTATCTATGACATTGAGCGCTTTTCTCCCGGACGACGCCGAGTACTTTGAAAATCAAGGACGCTTCCTGAGCACTACTGAAATCACTTAGGTATCCTCCCTCCTTTTCATATGAAAAATAGTATAAAGGGGAACGAAAATGGCGTTAATATATTTTCCAAACCTATCACTACAGTAGCTTTATCTAGGATATTAAGCACTTTTCTCCCGGACAACGCCGAGTACGTTGAAAATGAAGGAGGCCTCCTGAACACTACTTAAATCACTCTTGTTGATTCCCCCATCTTTTTCAGCGTAAATGGTGTTAAAATATTATCCAAACCTATCACTACAGTAGCTCTATCTAGGATATTGAGCGCTTTTCTCCCCGATGACGCCGAGTACTTTGAAAATCAAGGACGCTTCCTGAGCACTACTGAAATCACTTAGGTTTCCTCCCTCCTTTTCATCTGAAAAATAGTCCAAAGGGGAACAAAGATGGCGTTAAAATATTTTCCAAACCTATCACTACAGTAGCTCTATCTAGGACATTGAGCACTTTTCTCCCGGACAACGCCGAGTACTTTGAAAATCAAGGAGGTCTCCTGAGCACTACTGAAATCACTTAGGTATCTTCCCTCCTTTTCATCTGCAAAATAGTCCAAAGGGGAACGAAGATGGTGTTAAAATATTATCCAAACCTATCACTACAGTAGCTCTATCTAGGACATTGAGCACTTTTCTCCCGGACAACGCCGAGTACTTTGAATATCAAGGAGGCCTCCTGAGCACTACTGAAATCACTTAGGTTTACTCCCCCTCCCCCAAAGTTGGCCTAAGGCGCTCACACCGGCGAATGCAGACACTCCCCCTCCCCAAATTTGGCTTGAGGCGCCCCACCGGCGAATGCCGCCCCCCTAAGTTCGCCTTAAATGAGGAGGTAATGCCTGGAAGGATTATATCATGATAACAGAACAACCATAGTGAGGAAGGGAGGGGGAAGGAATATTAGCGTCTATTTATAATTAAGAAAGAAAGGTAGAAAAGGTGGGAGTTAGAGGGAAAAAAGTAAGAAAGGAAAAAAGGGTTGTAGTGTAAGTGAATTTCTTTCCTGCAACTCTCTGACCTCATTTCTGATTTATCGTGACTTTGCATTATTTTTCAAATTATACATGATAGCATTGATTTCTTTTTAAATTAGTACTAAACAACGTTGAAAAATGGAGTTAAAAGCCACACCTCATTGGATAAAAGTGCTCAGTCGACCCCGGAAGAGTCAATTTTTTTTTCCGGTTCTGAGATATTACACGCGCCTGGGCTGGCCGGTAAGAATGATGTCACCCGTGTGACCGTTTGTTGGGTACTTTCGGAGAAGAAGCTTTACATACATACATACATACATACATACATACATACATACATACATACATACAGATAGGTGGGATTTATATAATAGACTAGCGGGGCTACCCGGCGTTGCTCGGGGTCATAAAAACATAATTGAAGAAAAATCGCGTGTGTAACATCTTTATATTAAAACTTCTATTTCTCTCCCTCTCTCTCTATAGCTGTCTCTTTATCTTTCTACTTTTATCTACCCTGGTCGCTACTTTTAAATTTTGCCTTTTGCGAAAGCTGTTTCTTCCCCACCATTTCATCCTACGTTTCACAGGGCAATAGTATGACTTATTTCTATAAAAAGTACCACCACTGTCTGCGCCTTCTATATAGGTACTTATAACCGCCCCGGTGTTCATACTATATATTTTGAATCCCCTCATGATATCCTTCATCATTTTAACTCCCTCGTTGTATTCATCATTTTCGATCTCCTCATACTATTAATCATTTTCAATCCCCTCATAATATTCTTCATCATTTTCAATCTCCTCATACTATTAATCATTTTCAATCCCCTCATAATATTCTTCATCATTTTCAATCCTCTCGTAATATTCCTCATCATTTTCAATCCGCTCATGATATTCTTAATAATTTTCAATCCTCTCATGATATTCTTCATTATTTTCAATCCCCTCATGATATTCTTCATCATTTTCAATCCCCTCATGATATTCTTCATCATTTTCAATCCTCTCATGGTATATTTCATCATTTTCGATCCCCTCATGATATTCTTCTCATTTTCAATCCCCTCATGATATTCTTCTCATTTTCAATCCCCTCATGATATTCTTGTCATTTTCAATCCCCTCATGATATTATTCATCATTTTCAATCCTCTCATGGTATTCTTCATCATTTCCAATCCTGTCAGTCTATTCTTCATAATTTTCAATCCTCTCATGACATTCTTCATCATTTTCAATCCTCTCATGACATTCTTCATCATTTCCAATCCTCTCATGACATTCTTCATCATTTTCAATCCCCTCATGATAGTCTTCATCATTTTCAATCCTCTCATGATAGTCTTCATCATTTTCAATCCTCTCATGATAGTCTTCATCATTTTCAATCCTCTCATGATAGTCTTCATCATTTTCAATCCTCTCATGATAGTCTTCATCATTTTTAATCCTCTCATGATAGTCTTCATCATGTTTAATCCTCTCATGATAGTCTTCATCATTTTCAATCCTCTCATGATAGTCTTCATCATTTTCAAACCTCTCATGATAGTCTTCATCATTTTCAATCCTCTCATGACATTCTTCATCATTTTCAATCCCCTCATGATATTATTCATCATTTTAAATCCCCTCATGGTATTCTTCATCATTTCCAATTCTGTCAGTCTATTCTTCATCATTTTCAATCCTCTCATGACATTCTTCATCATTTTCAATCCTCTCATGACATTCTTCATCATTTTCAATCCCCTTATGATAGTCTTCATCATTTTCAATCCCCTTATGATAGTCTTCATCATTTTCAATCCCCTCATGATAGTCTTCATCATTTTCAATCCCCTCATGATAGTGTACATCATTTTCAATCCCCTCATGATAGTCTTCATCATTTTCAATCCCCTCATGATAGTCTTCATCATTTTCAATCCTTTCATGATAGTCTTCATCATTTTCAATCCTCTCATGATAGTCTTCATCATTTTCAATCCTCTCATGATAGTCTTCATCATTTTCAATCCTCTCATGATAGTCTTTATCATAGCTCTATCTAGGATATTGAGCACTTTTCTCTCGGACAACGCCGAGTACTTTTAAAATCAAGGAGGCCTCATGAGCACTACTAAAATCACTTAGGTATCATCTCTCCTTCTGATCTGCAAAATAGTCCAAAGGGGAACAAAGATGGCGTTAAAATATTTTCCAAACCTATCACTACAGTAGCTCTATCTAGGACATTGAGCACTTTTTTTCCCGGACAACGCCGAGTACTTTGATAATAAAGGAGGCCTCCTGAGGACTACTGAAATCACTTAGGTATCCTCCCTCCTTTTCATCTGCAAAATTGTCCAAAGGGGAACAAAGATGGCGTTAAAATATGTTCTAAACCTATCATTACAGTAGCTCTATCTAGGATATTGAGCACTTTTCTCCCGGACAACGCCGAGTACTTTGAAAATCGAGGAGGCTTCATGAGCACTCCTGAAATCCCTTAGGTATCCTCTCTCCTTCTGATCTGCAAAATAGTCCAAAGGGGAACGAAGATGGCGTTAAAATATTTTCCAAACCTATTACTACAGTAGCTCTATCTAGGATATTGAGCACTATTCTCCCGGACAACGCCGAGTATTTCAAAATCAAAGAGGCCTTCTGAGCACTACTGAAATAACTCTTATCGATTCCCCCATCTTTTTCAGCGTAGATGCTGTTAAAATATTATCCAAACCTATCATACAGTAGCTCTATCTAGGACGTTGAACACTTTTTTCCCGGACAACGCCGAGTACTTTGAAAATCAAAGTAGTCTCCTGGGGACTACTGAAATCACTTAGGTATCCTCCCGCCTTTTCATCTGCAAAATTGTCCAAAGGGGAACGAAGATGGCGTTGAAATATTTTCTAAACCTATCACTACAGTAGCTCTATCTAGGATATTGAGCACTTTTCTCCCGGACAACGCCGAGTACTTTGAAAATCGAGGAGGCTTCGTGAGCACTCCTGAAATCCCTTAGGTATCCTCTCTCCTTCTGATCTGCGAAATAGTCCAAAGGGGAACGAAGATGGCGTTAAAGTAATTTCCAAACCTATCACTACAGTAGCTCTATCTAAGACATTGAGCACTTTTCTCCCGGACAACGCCGAGTACTTTGATAATCAAGGAGGCCTCCTGGGGACTACTGAAATCACTTAGGCATCCTCTCTCCTTCTGATCTGCGAAATAGTCTAAAGGGGAAGGAAGATTGCGTTAAAATATTTTCCAAACCTATCACTACAGTAGCTCTATCTAGGATATTGAGCACTTTTCTCCCGGACAACGCCGAGTATTTCAAAATCAAAGAGGCCTCCTGAGCACTACTTACATAACTCTTATCGATTCCCCCATCCTTTTCAGCGTAGATGCTGTTAAAATATTATCCAAACCTATCACTACAGTAGCTCTATCTAGGACATTGAGCACTTTTCTCCCTGACAACGCCGAGTACTTTGATAATCAAGTAGGCCTCCTGGGGACTACTGAAATCACTTAGGTATCCTCTCTCTTTCTGATCTGCGAAATAGTCCAAAGGGGAACGAAGATGGCGTTAAAATATTTTCCAAACCTATCACTACAGTAGCTCTATCTAGCATATTGAGCACTTTTCTCCCGGACAACGCTGAGTATTGTAAAATCAAAAAGGCCTCCTGGGACTACTGAAATAATTCTTATCCATTCCCCCATCCTTTTCAGCGTAGATGCTGTTAAAATATTATCCAAACCTATCACTACAGTAGCTCTATCTAGGACATTGAGAACTTTTTTCCCGGACAACGCCGAGTACTTTGAAAATCAAAGAGGCCTCCTGGGGACTACTGAAATCAGTTAGGTATCCTCCCTCCTTTTCATCTGCAAAATTGTCCAAAGGGGAACGAAGAGGGCGTTAAAATATTTTCTAAACCTATCACTACAGTAGCTCTATCTAGGATATTGAGCACTTTTCTCCCAGACAACGCCGAGTACTTTAAAAATCGAGGAGGCTTCATGAGAACTCCTGAAATCCCTTAGGTATCCTCTCTCCTTCTGATCTGCGAAATAGTCCAAAGAGGAACGAAGATGGCGTTAAAATATTTTCCAAACCTATCACTACAGTAGCTCTATCTAGGATATTGAGCACTTTTCTCCCGGACAACGCCGAGTATTTCAAAATCAAAGAGGCCTCCTGGGGACTACTGAAATAATTCTTATCCATTCCCTCATCCTTTTCAGCGTAGATGCTGTTAAAATATTATCCAAACCTATCACTACAGTAGCTCTATCTAGGACATTGAGCACATTTTTCCCGGACAACGCCGAGTACTTTGAAAATCAAAGAGGCCTCTTGGGGACAACTGTAATCTGTTAGGTATCCTCCCTCCTTTTCATCTGCAAAATTGTCCAAAGGGGAACGAAGATGGCGTTGAAATATTTTCTAAACCTATCACTACAGTAGCTCTATCTAGGATATTGAGCACTTTTCTCCCGGACAACGCCGAGTACTTTGAAAATCGAGGAGGCTTCATGAGCACTCTATAAATCTCTTAGGTATCCTCTCTCCTTCTGATCTGCCAAATAGTCCAAAGGGGAACGAAGATGGCGTTAAAATATTTTCCAAACCTATCACTACAGTAGCTCTATCTAGGACATTGAGCACTTTTCTCTCGGACAACGCCGAGTACTTTGATAATCAAGGAGGCCTCCTGGGGACAACTGAAATCACTTAGGTATCCTCTCTCCTTCTGATCTGCGAAATAGTCCAAAGGGGAACGAAGATGGCGTTAAAATATTTTCAAAACCTATCACTACAGTAGCTCTATCTAGGATATTGAGCACTTTTCTCCCGGACAACGCCGAGTACTTTTAAAATCAAAGAGGCACCTGAGCACTACTGAAATCACTCCTATCGATTCCCCCATCCTTTTCAGCGTAGATTGTTGAAATATTATCCAAACCTATCACTACAGTAGCTCTATCTAGGATATTGAGCACTTTTCTCCCGGACAACGCCGAGTACTTTGAAAATCAAGGAGGCCTCTTGAGCACTACTGAAATCACTTGGGTATCCTTCCGTCCTTTTCCTCTGCAAAATAGTCCAAAGGGGAACGAAGATGGCGTTAAAATATTTTCCAAACCTATCACTACAGTAGCTCTATCTAGGATATTGAGCAGTTTTCTCCCGGACAACGCCGAGAACTTGTAAAATCAAGGAGGCTTCTTGAGCACTAATGAAATCACTCTAACCGATTCCCCCCCCCCGCTTAAAATAGTCCAAAGAGAAACGTAGATGCTGTTATTCGGCATTCCTCGGTAGGGGCGCCTCAGGCGCAGTAAGCAATAAACTTACTCCTCCCCAAAGAGGGGAGGCAAAGCCTGGGAGTTTGGACCTCCTAGAACTGCACATGACAAACTCATAGACCGGCGGAATGAAGCCCCGATGGCCAAGACGATTCCAGTTTATGGGGTGCAGTATCCATCGGAAGATACTACACCTTGATCTTAGCCAAAAGAAGTGAATTAATGTAATTTTCGGTAAATAAAAAAATGGCGTCTAAAAGCTATGTTGAATTAGAGAAAAACGGCCTGGGGGAGTTTAAAATTATTTGTTGATATTCAAAACTCATATAATAAGTTGTTAAATAGTATTATACAATGTTTGTTGAAAGAAAATCATAGTTATTATTACTTGTTAATTTAATAATGTAATTTAAACAGTGTCTAGTGGATAGACCGCTGTTCAGGTGTAGATTGGTTATAAATACCTCATCCTTTGTTGGCCTTTTGGCTAGGATCAAAGTGTAGTATCTGTTCCGATGGATACTGCACGCCTGTCCTGTGCAGTTCTAGGAGGTCCACCCTCCCAGGCTTCGCCTCCCCTCTTTGGGGAGGAGTAAGTTTATTGCTTACTGTCTGAGGCGCCCCTACCGGGGAATGCCGACGGGGCTGCCCAGGCAATTTTTAAATGGCCAGAGTGCTCACCTCTCGAGCGCTGGCTTTTAACCCCACTTGCTCGACCCCGATCCTGGGTCACATCTTACCTGTGGGAGTAAGATAAAACTGGCCTTGTGCCTAACTCCCTTGAGGAGTAAATATAGGATCCTTTCTCAGCCTTTTGGCTAAGATCAAAGTGTAGTATCTGTTCCGATGGATACTGCACTTCATAGATCGGTATTGTCTTGGCCTTCGGGGCTTGATTTCCGCCGGTCTATGGGTCTGATCTGTCCTGTGCAATTCTAGGAGGTCCACCCTCCCAGGCTTCGCCTCCCCTCTTTGGGGAGGAGTAAGTTTATTGCTTACTGTCTGAGGCGCCCCTACCGGGGAATGCCGACGGGGCTGCCCAGGCAATTTTTAAATGGCCAGAGTGCTCACCTCTCGAGCGCTGGCTTTTAACCCCACTTGCTCGACCCTGATCCTGGGTCACATCTTACCTGTGGGAGTAAGATAAAACTGGCCTTGTGCCTAACTCCCTTGAGGAGTAAATATAGTATCCTTTGTTGGCCTTTTGGCTAAGATCAAAGTGTAGTATCTGTTCTCGGCATTTTTGCCTTGAGATAAAGTGTATTATCTAGTCCTATCCGATAGGTGTCGGTTTTACACTGTCGAATCAAAAATCAGATTATCATTTTATTTTTCAATCCCTTTTCCTTTTGGACATTTATTCTCCCCTAAAGTACAGGCTAATACACTCCCAAGGGGTCGGGCTATTTCGCCTGAGGCGCCCACCCAAATTAGGCCTGAGGCGCTCATACCGGCGAATGCCGGCACCCCCCCCCCCCCAATTTGGCCTGAGGCGCTCACACCGGCGAATGTCGACACTCCCCCTCCCCAGATTTGGCCTGATGCGCCCCAACGGCGAATGTCGACACTCCTCTTCCCCTTAATTTCGCCTGAGGCGCTCATACCGGCGAATGCCGACACCCCCCCCCCTTCCCAGATTTGGCCTGAGGCGCTCATACCGGAGAATGCTGACATTCCCCCTCCCCAGATTTGGCTTGAAGAACCCCACCGCCGACATTTCCCCTCCCCAGATTTGGCCTGAGGCGCCCCACCACCGAATGCCGACACTCCCCTCCCCAAATTTGGCCTGAGGCGCTCATACCGGCGAATGCCGACACACCCTCTCCCCCAAATTTCGCCTGAGGAGCCCCGCCACCGAATACCGACACTCTCCCTCCCCCCAAATTTGGCGTGAGGCGCCCTATCGCCGAATGCCGACACTCCCCCATCCCCAGATTTGGCATGAGGCGCTCATACCAGCGAATGCCGACATTCCCCCTCCTCAGATTTGGCCTGAGGCGCCCCACCGCCGAATGCTGACACTCCCTCTCCCCAGATTTGGCCTGTGGCGCTCACATCGGTGAATGCCGACATTCCCCCCCCCCCTATTTGGCCTGAAAGGAGGAGGTAATGCCTGGAAGTATAACAGAATGGCCATAGTGAGGAAGGGAGGGGGGAAGGAATATTAGCGTCTATTAATAATTAAGAAAGAAAGTGTGGGAGTGAAGGGGAAAGAAGAAAGAAAGAAAAAAAATGGTTGTAGTGTGAGTGAATTTCTACCCGCCACTCCCTTACTCTGACGTCATATCTAGTTTATCGTGACTTTGCATTATTTTTCTTCTCAAATTAGTATAAATAACGTTGAAAAATAGAGTTAAAAGCCACCCCCCATTGTAAAAAAGTGCTCAGTCGACCCCGGAAGAGTCAATTTTTTTTTTCCGGTTCCGAGATATTACACGCGTCTGGGCTGGCCGGTCGGAATGATGTCACCCGTGTGACCGTGTGTTGGGTACTTTCGGAGGAGAAGCTTTACATACATACATACATACATACATACATACATACATACATACATCCATACAGACAGGTGACGTTTATATAATAGACTAGCAGGGCTACCCGGCGTTGCTCAGGTTATAGAATAGAAGAAAAATCGCGTGTGTAACATCTTTATATTCAAACTTCTATTTCTCTCCCTTTCTCTATAGCCGTCTCTTTATCGTTCTACTTTTCTCTTCTCTGGTCGCCCAATTTCACAGCTACTTTCTCATTTTGCCTTTTGCGAAAGCTGTTTCTTCTCCACCATTCCTCTTACGTTGGCCAGGGCAAAAGTATGACATATTTCTATAAAAAGTACCACCTCTGTCTGTGCCTTCTATATAGGTACATAATATATAAGTACCTATCGCCACTCTGGTGTGAATGCTAAATCTGTATCTATTGTCGCCCAGGTGCGCATGGTATGTACTTACTTATCACCATCCCTGTTCACATGCTATATACGTACCTATTACAGCCCCGGTGCGCATACTATATACGTACCTATTGGCGTTGCACGACGATCACTTCTCCAGTCGCCCTCCTTCCACAGTTGCCAGGAGTAAAAGATGTCACGTACATGGTTGCCAATTCACCCTGGCTACACTATCTCCGGCCTCCCCAAAACTCTGCACTACCTCTCCATTCCCTGGAGTAAAAATGTAACATTTCTATTAAAAGTACCATATTTGTCTTCATTATTAATGTTAATAAGGGTGTTTGTTTATTTACTTCTTCATGTCCGTGTATGTTAGATAAAATAACCTAGGTCGATCAGGCCCCTCTGACAGCAGTCTTTGTTAATGATAATAATGGTGTCTATTTACTTCTTTCATGTTTGTGTATGTTAGATTAAATAACCTAGGTTGATCACCGATTAAATATTTTATATGAATATAATAAATGGTATCAATGGGGAAGAATAATTTTTTCTTTTAAATTCACCGATCGAGACATTATTTTATATGAATATAAATAATAGTGCTAACAATGGGGACCCTTCCTATGCCATTCTACTCAGACTCCGTAATATACCATTCGGGTTGAACTCCAGGCCTTGACTCTTTCCTGAACATCAGGCTCTGACTCCTACCCGAACAATTAGGACCTGACTACTTCCTGAAGAGCTGGCTCCGACTCCTTAAACATCGGGGTGACTCTTTCATATACTGCAAGCTCTGAATCTTTTCCCGAACCTCCAGCTTTGACTGTTTCACGATTTCACTGCTCCCCGAACATCAGTTTTTTTTTTTTAATCCTGTGCTATGGTGTGTATAATAAACACATCTGCTCTATCTAGGATATTGAACTCTATTTAATTAAACACTCGTTCTATGTAGGATAATGAGCACTTTTAAAATAAGGAGGCCAAGAGAGCACTATCACAATCAAGCGCCTAGAACTTGTTAAATTTCAATGTAAAAAAATGCTGACTGATTTGCTATTCTCTTTTACTGGATAACATTAAAAGCAGTGTTTAATTATTGATAACATTAAAGGGAAAATGCCAATGTTACCTTACTGTAAAGAATTTACTATTTTATGTTAACCTTCCACTAACCTTGCTCAGCAACAAATGTCTTAGCTGGGTTATTTAACATATATATATTATTTTTTTTTCATATGTTAGAACAATGATGACCGACGACACTCTTTCCCACACTTCTGACTGTCTTGTGTCTAATTTGTGTTATGAGTAAATGTGGTATTGTGGTGACTAACATTCTAGTTATAGTAGGATATACATTTTTATTACTTTAGAACACTTTTGAAAGCCTTGTTTTGAATGTAATTTTTTCATATTTTCTGCAAGTAAATAATTCAAAGTTTAGTATTTGTTCAGATGGATGCTACAACCCTTAATTGGTAACTGAAGTCGGTACCAGTCTAAGTGTTTGGTTAACGTCCGTAAAAACTAAAAAGAATGAAAGTTTACAATTTGTTCAATAAAGCAAAAAGCAAATATAAGGTTATGAGTAAATGTCGTATTGTGGTGACTGATCATTCTAGTTAAAAGTAGAATAGACCGAATTTACAGAAAACTGCTGTATTTAGGGTAAAGAACACCGACAGATTAAGCAGGTACACCTTACCAAGTGTTACACTGTTCTATCTAACATATTGAACAGTTACTGATTTAGTATATATCCATTAGTAAATTACACACATGCTATCTCTATGATATTGTGCACTGTTAGATTCACCATAAGACATACTAAGAGTCACACTATATTCTAACACATACTTGCTCTATCTAGAGTATTAAGTACATCCGAATGCAGCATTTACTATATTTTGAGTGTCCTACTGCATTATTGCACACATCTGTTGCATCTAGGGAACTGATCAGTGTTTTCTACAAAATATAACATTTAGAAAGTGTCCTAGTGCAGTAATAATTTATTGCTCCTGAGTTTGTTTCAGATTATAAACCTAGGCATGAACAACAAAACAATAGTCAAAAAATGTGCTTAACATATTTATGAAAAATGATTAGTTTATTGCTCAATATATTGAAACACATTTATTTTAAGTTTGTTCACCACTTTCAAGCAAGAATATAATGAAAAAAAAAAAAAAACAATTTTATATTTAAATGGGTGATTTTTATTTTAATGTGTCTTTTGAGAATGTGTAATTGTGTCAAAAGATAAAAACACAAATTTACAAAAGGAACTGCAGCACTTAATGATATCAATCACAGAAACACATTGTTCAACCGTGATGTTTTAGTAATAAAACGTTTTTTTAACCGTCCTCATTTTGATTATTTGTAATAAGATTTTTGGGGTATCTTCCAGAATGATCAGTACAGTCGCGGACGGGGTCCAAAAAACGAACGAGAACGGGGTTATAAAAATAAATATGCAACAAGTGAGTTTAACCTACGTCGAGAAGAGATAATTTCCTACCTACCTGTGAAAGTTGTTTGTGTTTTTACGTACTATAAATGGGTTTTTAATAGATGTTAAAAAAAAATCTTTTTCATTTTCGCCATGTATTTCTACCAGACAAAATGGCGCTGATCCAGCCTTGATTTCGTCGCAGCCTTCACCTTGAGGTCACGGGTTACGGCGTGTGTGTGTGTGTTTTTTTTTACTGGGACTCATAAGAAAAACGTCTTTTTTTCGACTTTTTTGTATATATATTGGTGATTTTCTCATATTTTTATTTTTCTTCAATAAATGTTCTATCACTATACTGTTGCTTTTCTCAAATTGTTATTTCTTCGAAAAATGTTCTATTTTAATGGTGCAAGGTGCAGGTAACTCTTTTTTTAGTTCACCATTTCTCGGAAAGTGGATCCATTTTCCGAGAAATAGCGAACTAAAAAAAGAGTTACTTGCACCTTGCGCCTTAAATCATTGGAACTATTCTAAGCTAGAACATTTTTCCCGTCTACCCGAGAACATTTTTCCCGTGTACCCGCTCTATACAATAACCGACATTTTAAGCAGCAACATGGCTCAAGCTCAACTTCTATATCGTGGGATAACGGAATTGACCCTTATGTCAATAGCCCTCCGTTTCAGTACTGATATAGAGGGCACAATTAAGTTTTGCAGGCATGTGGGCATTATAGCCCAGCAGATGAAATGCGGAAAATGTAACCGGTTGATGAAGACGGTGCATTACCCGCGACTGCAGGACAACTATATCTGGTTGTGTCAGAACAGACACTGCCGAACCGTAGTTAGCATTCGGAAAGGTATGTTTACAAATTTTTTATTTTTAGTAATTTGAAAATTCTGGATATTTCCTTTTGCCAACGTGTACATTTTCTGACAACTAATACACAACATTTCGTTTGTAGGGTCATTTTTTGCCGACTCCAAGTTGCCAATTTGGAAAATCCTCTCCCTTACATACACATGGTGCATGAGTGTCGGCACACATAGGAGCTTGTCCTACCCACAGATCACTCGTGAACTCGCCGTGGGAGCCACGACGATCGTTGACTGGTACCAATTTTGTAGGGATATTTGCGTCGTATATTTCCAGACGCATTCCTGCAAAATTGGAGGACCAGGGGTGACGGTCGAAGTCGACGAATCGGTGTTTGCCCGGCGCAAATACCATCGAGGGCGACTAATCAAACAACAGTGGGTGTTCGGGGGATATGACAGGACAACGAAACTAGGTTTTCTTGTGCCGGTTGAAAACCGGTCTTCCGAGACGCTTCTTGGACTTATAAAGCAGTGGATCAGGCCAGGGAGCATTATTGTGAGTGATGGTTGGCGCGGGTATAGTGGACTGGACAGACACGGTTACGACCACATCCGCGTCAACCACAAAGAACATTTTGTGGACCCGGTCACCGGTGCATGTACTAATTCAGTGGAATCAATGTGGGCGAATGCCAAGGGGAAATTGAAGTCCATGCATGGGACTGTCAATGCAATGCGTGGTGACTACCTGGCAGAGTTCATGTGGGCACAAAGATTCCCTGACATGAATACCAAACTCTTCAGTTTCTGGCAGCAGGTCTGCGCTATATATACATTACATCTATAATATGCAAATAAAAAAATTAATTTTCTTAAAATTCGTAAATAAAAAGGTACATTTATAGAAGTGCACCTTTCGTATTTCGACCCCTAAAAAAAAAAGTATCTACTTTTTTGGGCAAATTACATGTAAACAGCCTCAACAAATATCCGCTATTATTATGAAATTTTGTATTATTTTAGATGCCCCAAAAAGTAGAAAGTTTTTTTTTTAGGGGTCGAAATACGAAAGGTGCACTTCTATAAATTTACCAATAAAAAACAATATATGAATCATATTATTCTTTTTGCTTCAATGTATTTTCGTTTCGTTCTTTGATTTGGAATACGTAAAAAAAAAAAAAAATAAAAAAAAAAAATAGATTATGAGTACCAGTAAAAAAAAAAACCCCCCTCAGGAAGAAGCAGGAACACGATGGCGAACTATCGCCATTTTGTTCGTCAGTAACGAATCTATGACGAAAATATTGATTCCTAATAAATAGCAATTTACACGGATTATAAATACAAACAAATATCACAGGTCAGTTTTAAATTAACTTTTATCGACGACAGTTACTTTTATTTGTTGTATATTTGTTTTTTGAGCGTTTTCAGCGTACTGATCATTCTGAAAGATTCCCGATTTTTGCTATAGTCTTCATTTTATTTTATATAAAAGAATATAAAAATAAATTTCAAGCTACATTGTCATCATCGAAATCTCCAGGTTGATTGTGTGGTTAATGAAACTAAGTAGGCAAATTCACTTAAATGAAAGATGTAATTGGGAAAAACAACCAAATTGTCTGAAATGGAAGATGAAATTAGAAAATATATTATTCAATTGAATGAGTACAGTAATCAAAATGATGTGGCTAAAAATGTACATCATTAATAATCACTTTTTAAAACTCAAAATATGAAAGTACTGAAATGTTTGTGTTAAGTTCTTATTAGTGACTTGCTATCATCAAGAATCCACCCCAAAGAATGTTCTTTCTTTTATGATTTTGAGGAATAGGTAATTAAAAACATGAGAGCTATGACGTAGTTATTATTGCAAGAACAGAGTCCTTCGTTTGTGATGATCAGTGATTTTTTTTTTTTTTTTTACTAATCATACATCAAACTAAAGTCATGTATTAAAAAGAAATTGTTCATAAAGATTACACACACAAAAAAAAATAACTGAAGCAGTGAGTCCTGTGTTTATAAGAATAAATGGTGTCTATTAATCCATGCATAAGGTAATGAGTAGTCTGAATTTCTCTTAAGTCAAATTGTGGTATAGCCGGACTCTGATAATCAAATCTGAAGGAAAGAAAGCATCAAATATATAGAACATAAAGGAATCTATTTCAAAGGTGTTCTGAATTGTGAATAGAAAAGGATAAAATGCAGTTTGTTTAAAAATAGATAGTTTTGTAGTAAAAGATATAAAATTACAAAGAACAAATGCTGTACTCTATTGAAAAAGGCTGCTTCAATTGAGATTTTCTGGTACTGGGGGGTCTCAGGCTGTTAAGCAATTCCAAACTTAAACAGAACTAAGATATTGTTTAGTAGTAAAATAGCTTGGCCTTTTGGCTAAGATCAAAGTGTGGTATCTGTTGTGATGGGTGCTGCACTTCATGGATCGGTGTTGTCTTGGCCTTCGGGGCTTGGTTTCCGCCGGTCTGTGGGTCTGATCTGTCCTGTGCAGTTCTAGGAGGTCCACCCTCCCCGGCTTTACCTCCCCTCTTTGGGGAGGAGTAAGTTAATTGCTTGCTGCCTGAAGCGCCCCTGCCGGGGAATGTCGACAGGGTTGCCAGGCAATTTTTAATGGCCAGAGTGCTCACCTTCTCGAGCGCTGGCTTTTCAAATCCCACTTTCAGACCTTGTGTCACATATTCCTATTGTGGGTGGGGGTTAAATAACGCCTTTTGGCTAAGATCAAAGTGTAGTATCTGTTCCGATGGATACTGCACTTCATAGATCGGTATTGTCTTGGCCTTCTGGGGCTTGGTTTCCGCCGGTCTGTGGGTCTGATCTGTCCTGTGCAGTTCTAGGAGGTCCACCCTCCCAGGTTTTACCTCCCCTCTTTGGGGAGGAGTAAGTTAATTGCTTGCTGCCTGAAGCGCCCCTGCCGGGGAATGTCGACAGGGTTGCCAGGCAATTTTTAATGGCCAGAGTGCTCACCTTCTCGAGCGCTGGCTTTTCAAATCCCACTTTCAGACCTTGTGTCACATATTCCTATTGTGGGTGGGGGTTAAATAACGCCTTTTGGCTAAGATCAAAGTGTAGTATCTGTTCCGATGGATACTGCACTTCATAGATCGGTATTGTCTTGGCCTTCTGGGGCTTGGTTTCCGCCGGTCTGTGGGTCTGATCTGTCCTGTGCAGTTCTAGGAGGTCCACCCTCCCAGGTTTTACCTCCCCTCTTTGGGGAGGAGTAAGTTAATTGCTTACTGCCTGAGGCGCCGCTACCGGGGAATGCCGACGGGGCTGCCCAAGCAATTTTTAATGGCCAGAGTGCTCACCTTCTCGAGCGCTGGCTTTTCAAATCCCACTTTCAGTCCTTGTGTCACATATTCCTATTGTGGGTGGGGGTTAAATAACGCCTTTTGGCTAAGATTAAAGTGTAGTATCTGTTCCGATTGATACTGCACCCCATAAACTGGTATCGTCTTGGCCTTCGGGGCTTGATTTACGCCGGTCTATGGGTCTGTCCTGTGCAGTTCTAGGAGGTCCACCTTCCCAGGCTTTGCCTCCCCTCTTTGGGGAGGAGTAAGTTTATTGCTTACTGCCTGAGGCGCCCCTACCGGGGAATGCCGACGGGGCTGCCCAAGCAATTTTTAATGGCCAGAGTGCTCACCTTCTCGAGCGCTGGCTTTTCAAATCCCACTTTCAGTCCTTGTGTCACATATTCCTATTGTGGGTGGGGGTTAAATAACGCCTTTTGGCTAAGATTAAAGTGTAGTATCTGTTCCGATTGATACTGCACCCCATAAACTGGTATCGTCTTGGCCTCCGGGGCTTGATTTACGCCGGTCTATGGGTCTGTCCTGTGCAGTTCTAGGAGGTCCACCTTCCCAGGCTTTGCCTCCCCTCTTTGGGGAGGAGTAAGTTTATTGCTTACTGCCTGAGGCGCCCCTACCGGGGAATGCCGACGGGGCTGCCCAGGCAATTTTTAAACCCCACTTTCCCAACCCGACTTGTGGGAGTAAGATAAAAACTGGCCTTGTGCCTAACTCCTGGAGAGGAGTAAATCAATACTCTAGTGTAAATTTGTGTTGACGTTTTCCTTTGTGTAACTTTCTAATAGGAGATGTATTTACTATTGCCTGTTGGGTGAGGTGCTTTACTATATTCACGAGGGAGTCTCAATGGGACTATACAGTCATTTCACTTCTCACCAAAGTGCCATTGTTTTCACTAAGTTTCAGTGCTAATAGTTTTCAAACATTTACTTAGAAAGTGAAAATAATTATAAAAAAAAGAATGTGCACCAAAAAAGTAAACAAAAATATTTTCTCTGATAATGACTGTTTTCCCCTATCTGTCCGACTGTCTCCCTTGCTTCATCTGTGTGCATGGTTTGGTTTATATCATGTAGCAGTATTTATATGGTGTTGCATAGTTAATAGAATAATACACATGCTGTTTATGTAATGTAACATCGACAGACTAATAGATTAAATAGCAAGCAAATAAAAATACTTGTTTGAAACAAAATAGTTGAAGAATACATTACCAGAGCCTTGTTAGCCAGGGTTATACAGAGTGAAACGGGCTATAAGAACTGGTGTAAAGTTACATCCATAACCTCCTAAGCATTTACACTGTTTTACCCTGTTACCACCTCCCAGAACGGGGACCAGAGGTTGGATTTTGGGAGGCATGTTTGGATGTTAAACAACCAAAACCATGTTCTTTTAGTCAATTCACAACTGTCATTCATTTTTAAGTTATTCTCAACTCTGGAGAGGTGTCATTCATTTTTAAGTCATTCTCAACTCTGGTGGATGTGTCATTCATTTTCTAATTATTCTCAACTCAGGGGGGGGGGCATCATTCATTATTTAATTATTCTAAACTCTGGGAGAGTTGTCATTTTAGAATTGGTAATTTGTATAAACAAAATGTAGTTAAAATGAATTTAAAATTCTGAAAACTCTTGAGGAGTTTGAAATTGGTGACTTACTGGAAAAGAACATGATGACAATGAATATTGGAATTTTTATTGTGTTTTACACATTTCAGTTGTCAATTTTGTTTTGTTTATTCGTTGATTTTAGATTCTTACCGATTTAGACTTTAGGTCATTTTGGGAGTTAAAATGAGTTTAGAATTCTGAAAACTCTTAAGGAGTTTGAAATTGGTGACTTACTGAAAAAGAACATGATGACAATGAATATTGGAATTTTTATTGTGTTTTACACATTTCAGTTGTCAATTTTGTTTTGTTTATTCGTTGATTTTAGATTCTTACCGATTTAGACTTTAGGTCATTTTGGGAGTTAAAATGAGTTTAGAATTCTGAAACCTCTTGATGAGTTTGAAATTGGTGACTTACTGAAAAAAAACATGATGACAATGAATATTGGAATTTTTATTGTGTTCTACACATTTCAGTTGTCAATTTTTTTTTGTTTATCTGTTGATTTTAGATTCTTACCTATTTAGACTTTAGGTCATGTTGGGAGTTAAAATGAATTTAGAATTCTGAAAACTCTTGAGGAGTTTGAAATTGGTGACTTACTGAAAAAGAACATGATGACAATGAATATTGGTATTTTTATTGTGTTCTACACATTTCAGTTGTCAATTTTGTTTTGTTTATTCGTTTGTTTTAGATTCTTACGTACCTATTACAGCCCCGGTGCGCATACTATATACGTACCTATTGGCGTTGCACGGCGATCACTTCTCCAGTCGCCTCCTTCCACAGTTGCCAGGAGTAAAAGATGTCACGTACATGGTTGCCAATTCACCCTGGCTACACTATCTCCGGCCTCCCCAAAACTCTGCACTACCTCTCCATTCCCTGGAGTAAAAATGTAACATTTCTATTAAAAGTACCATATTTGTCTTCATTAGTATTGTTAATAAGGGTGTTTGTTTATTTACTTCTTCATGTCCGTGTATGTTAGATAAAATAACCTAGGTCGATCAGGCCCCTCTGACAGCAGTCTTTGTTAATGATAATAATGGTGTCTATTTACTTCTTTCATGTTTGTGTATGTTAGATTAAATAACCTAGGTTGATCACCGATTAAATATTTTATATGAATATAATAAATGGTATCAATGGGGAAGAATAATTTTTTCTTTTAAATTCACCGATCGAGACATTATTTTATATGAATATAAATAATAGTGCTAACAATGGGGACCCTTCCTATGCCATTCTACTCAGACTCCGTAATATACCATTCGGGTTGAACTCCAGGCCTTGACTCTTTCCTGAACATCAGGCTCTGACTCCTACCCGAACAATTAGGACCTGACTACTTCCTGAAGAGCTGGCTCCGACTCCTTAAACATCGGGGTGACTCTTTCATATACTGCAAGCTCTGAATCTTTTCCCGAACCTCCAGCTTTGACTGTTTCACGATTTCACTGCTCCCCGAACATCAGTTTTTTTTTTTTAATCCTGTGCTATGGTGTGTATAATAAACACATCTGCTCTATCTAGGATATTGAACTCTATTTAATTAAACACTCGTTCTATGTAGGATAATGAGCACTTTTAAAATAAGGAGGCCAAGAGAGCACTATCACAATCAAGCGCCTAGAACTTGTTAAATTTCAATGTAAAAAAATGCTGACTGATTTGCTATTCTCTTTTACTGGATAACATTAAAAGCAGTGTTTAATTATTGATAACATTAAAGGGAAAATGCCAATGTTACCTTACTGTAAAGAATTTACTATTTTATGTTAACCTTCCACTAACCTTGCTCAGCAACAAATGTCTTAGCTGGGTTATTTAACATATATATATTATTTTTTTTTCATATGTTAGAACAATGATGACCGACGACACTCTTTCCCACACTTCTGACTGTCTTGTGTCTAATTTGTGTTATGAGTAAATGTGGTATTGTGGTGACTAACATTCTAGTTATAGTAGGATATACATTTTTATTACTTTAGAACACTTTTGAAAGCCTTGTTTTGAATGTAATTTTTTCATATTTTCTGCAAGTAAATAATTCAAAGTTTAGTATTTGTTCAGATGGATGCTACAACCCTTAATTGGTAACTGAAGTCGGTACCAGTCTAAGTGTTTGGTTAACGTCCGTAAAAACTAAAAAGAATGAAAGTTTACAATTTGTTCAATAAAGCAAAAAGCAAATATAAGGTTATGAGTAAATGTCGTATTGTGGTGACTGATCATTCTAGTTAAAAGTAGAATAGACCGAATTTACAGAAAACTGCTGTATTTAGGGTAAAGAACACCGACAGATTAAGCAGGTACACCTTACCAAGTGTTACACTGTTCTATCTAACATATTGAACAGTTACTGATTTAGTATATATCCATTAGTAAATTACACACATGCTATCTCTATGATATTGTGCACTGTTAGATTCACCATAAGACATACTAAGAGTCACACTATATTCTAACACATACTTGCTCTATCTAGAGTATTAAGTACATCCGAATGCAGCATTTACTATATTTTGAGTGTCCTACTGCATTATTGCACACATCTGTTGCATCTAGGGAACTGATCAGTGTTTTCTACAAAATATAACATTTAGAAAGTGTCCTAGTGCAGTAATAATTTATTGCTCCTGAGTTTGTTTCAGATTATAAACCTAGGCATGAACAACAAAACAATAGTCAAAAAATGTGCTTAACATATTTATGAAAAATGATTAGTTTATTGCTCAATATATTGAAACACATTTATTTTAAGTTTGTTCACCACTTTCAAGCAAGAATATAATGAAAAAAAAAAAAAAACAATTTTATATTTAAATGGGTGATTTTTATTTTAATGTGTCTTTTGAGAATGTGTAATTGTGTCAAAAGATAAAAACACAAATTTACAAAAGGAACTGCAGCACTTAATGATATCAATCACAGAAACACATTGTTCAACCGTGATGTTTTAGTAATAAAACGTTTTTTTAACCGTCCTCATTTTGATTATTTGTAATAAGATTTTTGCTATAGTCTTCATTTTATATAAAAGAATATAAAAATAAATTTCAAGCTACATTGTCATCATCGAAATCTCCAGGTTGATTGTGTGGTTAATGAAACTAAGTAGGCAAATTCACTTAAATGAAAGATGTAATTGGGAAAAACAACCAAATTGTCTGAAATGGAAGATAAAATTAGAAAATATATTATTCAATTGAATTAGTACAGTAATCAAAAAGATGTGGCTAAACATGTACATCATTAATAATCACTTTTTAAAACTCAAAATATGAAAGTACTGAAATGTTTGTGTTAAGTTCTTATTAGTGACTTGCTATCATCAAGAATCCACCCCAAAGAATGTTCTTTCTTTTATGATTTTGAGGAATAGATAATTAAAAACATGAGAGCTATGACGTAGTTATTATTGCAAGAACAGAGTCCTTCGTTTGTGATTATCAGTGATCTTTGGGTCTGATCTGTCCTGTGCAGTTCTAAGAGGTCCACCCTCCCAGGTTTTACCTCCCCTCTTTGGGGAGGAGTAAGTTAATTGCTTACTGCCTGAGGCGCCCCTACCGGGGAATGCCGATGGGGCTGCCCAGGAAATTTTTAATGGCCAGAGTGCTCACCTTCTCGAGCGCTGGCTTTTCAAATCCCACTTTCCGACCTTGTGTCACATATTCCTATTGTGGGTAGGGGTTAAATAACGCCTTTTGGCTAAGATCAAAGTGTAGTATCTGTTCCGATGGATACTGCACCCGATAAACTGGTATCGTCTGGCCTTCGGGGCTTGATTTACGCCGGTCTATGGGTCTGTCCTGTGCAGTTCTAGGAGGTCCACCTTCCCAGGCTTTGCCTCCCCTCTTTGGGGAGGAGTAAGTTTATTGCTTACTGCCTGAGGCGCCCCTACCGGGGAATGCCGACAGGGCTGCCCAGGCAATTTTTAAACCCCACTTTCCCAACCAGACTTGTGGGAGTAAGATAAAAACTGGCCTTGTGCCTAACTCCTGGAGAGGAGTAAATCAATACTCTAGTGTAAATTTGTGTTGACGTTTTCCTTTGTGTAACTTTCTAATAGGAGATGTATTTACTATTGCCTGTTGGGTGAGGTGCCTTACTATATTCACGAGGCAGTCTCAATGGGACTATACAGTCATTTCACTTCTCACCAAAGTGCCATTGTTTTCACTAAGTTTCAATGCTAATAGTTTTCAAACATTTAGTTAGAAAGTGAAAATAATTATAAAAAAAAGAATGTGCACCAAAAAAGTAAACAAAAATATTTTCTCTGATAATGACCGTTTTCCCCTCTCTCTTCGACTGTCTCCCTTGCTTCATCTGTGTGCATGGTTTGGTTTATATCATGTAGCAGTATTTATATGGTGTTGCATAGTTAATAGAATGATACACATGCTGTTTATTGAATGTAACATCGATAAACTAATAGAATAAATAGCAAGCAAATAAAAATACTTGTTTGAAACAAAATAGTTGAAGAATACATTACCAGAGCCTCGTTAGCCAGGGTTATACAGAGTGAAACGGGCTATAAGAACTGGTGTAAAGTTACATCCATAACCTCCTAAGCATTTACACTGTTTTACCCTGTTACCACCTCCCAGAACGGGGACCAGAGGTTGGATTTTGGGAGGCATGTTTGGATGTTAAGCAACCAAAACCATGTTCTTTTAGTCAATTCTCAACTGTCATTCATTTTTAGTTATTCTCAACTCTGGAGATGTGTCATTCATTTTTAAGTCATTCTCAACTCTGGTGGATGTGTCATTCATTTTCTAATTATTCTCAACTCAGGGGGGGGGCATCATTCATTATTTAATTATTCTAAACTCTGGGAGAGTTGTCATTTTAGAATTGGTAATTTGTATAAACAAAATGTAGTTAAAATGAAATTAGAATTCTGAAAACTCTTGATGAGTTTGAAATTGGTTACTTACTGAAATAGAACATGGTGACAATGAATATTGGAATTTTTATTGTGTTCTACACAGTTCAGTGGTCGCTTGAAGAGCTTAGTTTTACTGTCCCAGGTATAATAAAGTGGAACTTCCGAGTAAAAAAGTGTACGTGCAAAAAAATCTGTTTGACACAATTTGAAGAAAGCTGTTAGAGTGGTTGTAGGTGGATTTGCAACTCTATCTGCTGCAGTACTTTCAGTAAAGTATATCCGCTGTCAATTTTCTAGATGAACTGATAGGTGAATAACTGGGGGATGATGTACATCTATGTGAAAGTTAAGTATTCTCCAAATGGCTTCATTGGTTGATATGTAACGTCCTGTTTCGTATCTCTTAACTTCATCATGAGCATTACTTTCAATTGTGAAGGTATCTTGATCACTACCTTTATTTACATATTTACAAATGTATTTTATTGATTTCACGCTGTTGCAGTATTCAACATTGATATGTGCATCAAAAATCTTACAAAGCAGTTTATTATGTGGTACAACCCATCGGTTGTCTACAGGAACCGTTATGTTGCCAGGTAGGGTAACTGTCGTCTCAAAACCTCCAGCTAAAGGAGCTAGTCGTCGATATTGTGGGTAGCCATTTGTATCCGATTGAGTTTCACTCAAGAAGTGTCTGGGATATCTCTTACTGCAGTGTCCATCTTTTAGACAGCGTGAACATCTGTTCATGTTTCCACATGGTCCATGAATCATATGGTGCCTAATGATATCATGTAAAACCGGATCTGCCACTGGATCCGGAATTTCCGCACTGATAACTGAATCTATGTCAGAGGATCTCAATTTTTGTTGAAGCCAAACCAGACAATGAGCATGTGGCAATCCTCTTTTCTGCCACTCAACAGTGTACATGTATGCTATGACCACTCCTAAAATGTTTCCTTTCATTAGGAGTTGGATACCTAGCTTTAGATGGAAAACTCTTGCTATGAAAATCTTGAAAATGTGGCAGGTTAGTCACGTCTGATTTGCAAGAAATTAAACCAATTTTGATCTGAACCATGTATTGTGTTAAAAGTCCAAAGGATATGTTATTGTATGTAATATGTTTCTGATGTGTATCAATTGGGCAAATAAAGGGGGGGGGCATTAATTACTATTTAAAGCATGTAAATTCTATTTCCGTATGGAGCTTGAAAGGCAAACAAATCTGATGTGTTGGTCAGTAAATACTACTGGAAGTTATTGTAGTAAGTGTGAAACAGAAATATTGTTGTAGTCGAGTGGTGAACACTATCGACAATATGTCGCTTGCCACCGCCTCACGGGTAAATCTAAGTCTAAATTAATGTCAATTAGTGTATGTTGAAAAAAGAAGAAAATGTATTTAATATAAGGGCAGCAGTTTGGGGGGGGGGGGTGATTGTAATGTGGCTCTGTAGGCCTCTTTAATTTTCAAAGGCCCCCTTATCACAGACAGAGTAAGTGTTTATTAAAAAATTTCAGCAATTGTTTTTTTATTTTTTTTGTGAGTTTAATGGGTTTTTTTTTAAAATTTATTATAATGGAAAATATCCGAATTTGTCAATTGTTTTTTTATCGTGTAAAGTTCTAATGCCTTAAAAAGAAGTGTATCATATTTTATTATCGACGTTTACGAATTCATATTTGATTATGTCGGATGAGTTTTTATACTTAAAAATATTGTAATATTATTTATAAAAATATTGTAATATTATTTATAATGGGTGGCACGTTATTATGTAGTCGCTGTCTTATATATTTAGGTGGGGGTGGGTGGGGGAACATTTTTTATTGTAATAAGTAAGGGTAGTTCTGCATTTCAAACGTCACTTGGACTTAATAATTGAAGAGTTCCATTCATTCCACCGAGTCAACCGGAAGTGCCAAACTGAATGTAAAGTCATCGATTTATCTTATTGTATGAATGAAAAGTTTCTGAAAGTAGGCAACAGTAATTTCTGAAGTGAAAATTTATCAATGAAATGAGTAGTTAGTGATTAGTCAATAGTGATCGTTTAAAACGATTCTAAGAAAGTTCAAATTCTGTATAAGTAACAGTTGTTTTAACTTCATGTAAATAAGTAAAATGTAAATCTTTATATTAATTGTTAGGTGTTTTTTTTTTTTAAATTATTATAATATGAAATATCGGAATTATTCATTTTGTTTTTTGTAGAAGTATATCATATTTAATTAGCGACGTTTACAAATTCGTATTTGATTACGTCGGCTTAGTTATAGGTAGTCGATGTCCGTTACGTGTAATGATGACGAAAATAGAAAATCCGTGTAAATTGAATACATGTCCACGCGTATTTATTACAATAAAATTCAAGGATGTCGTTTTTGAATATTTTTTTCTCATAGTCGTTAATGGAAATCCCATTTGTAAAAAGTATTTGCTTAGTTTACGAACGAATTCTACCAAACAGGTCGGTCCAAATAGTATAGAAGTCAGATTTGTTTAAAAAAAAAAAATGAAAGGATAATTGAAATCCCATTTGTAAAAAGTATTTGCTTAGTATAAACTAATCAGTCCGGTCCAAATAGTGTAGAAGTCACATATTTGTTTGTTTATAAAAGAAGTGAAAGGTATAATTATTGGTATATATTGATTCTTGAGGTGTATATTTCTTAACAGAAGGAAAACGTTAAAAAAATTGTATCTTATATGTTAGAGTATAATTTTTTTGGTAAATTTATAGAAGTGCACCTTTCGTATTTCGACCCCTAAAAAAAAAAGTTTCTACTTTTTTTGGCAAATTACATGTAAACAGCCTCAAAAAATATCTGCTAAGAAAAAAATGTATGAAAATTGTTATTATTTTAGAATTTAGGAGGGGGGGGGGGTATTTTATTATATAAGTTATACGTAAAGTGAGCACGCCTTTCTGGTCCACCGAATCTCAACTCTCGTATTTCGACCCCTAAAAAAAAAAAAAAAAGTTTCTACTTTTTTGGCAAAATTACATGTAAACAGCCTCAACAAATATCCGCTATGAAAAAAAAAAATGAAATTTGTTATTTTAGATGTTAGGAGGGGGGGGGGGCACTTTCCTATATAAGTTATACGTAAAGTGAGCACGCATTTCTTGACCACTTAGAATCGCACCCTAGCGAACACGTGTTGAAAGAAATATTCAACAAACGTTATTTTAGATTTTATTTGGGGCGAAGGGGGGGGGGCAGGTACACATTTGGGCATTTTGGTACTGATATAGCTTTTGAAACGGACAAAAACAGACTTATTCTTTTTAAATGCTTACATTTTTGGGGGTTAGGGTTAGTGTTTGGTTGGATATTCCGAAAAAAGAAACTTTTTAAAATTTTGAGACTTTTCACAAATACAATTTTTTTTGTAAGGGTTAGTGTTGCTTTGTTCGGAATATCCAACTAAGCAAAAAAATTAAGCATTTAAAAGAATAAAACTGTATAATAAATAACACATTCTTATTTTTTCTGCGACATTCATTTTGCAAAACGTGACCATAAGCGCCCAAAATGCATAGAATAAAAAAAAACATTTAAAACATTAAAAACATTCAAAAACATACAAATGCATAGATTAAAAACTCTTAAAACAGTGACCCCCCCTCTTAACATCTAAAATAATAATTTTAATAATTTTTTTTTCATAGCGGATATTTGTTGAGGTAGTTTACATGTAATTTTGCCAAAAAAGTAGAAACTTTTTTTTTTTTTAGGGGTCGAAATACGAGAGGTGCGATTCTAAGTGGTCAAGAAATGCGTGCTCACTTTACGTATAACTTATATAGGAAAGTGCCCCCCTCCTAAAATCTAAAATAATAACAATTTTCATAAATTTTTTTCATAGCGGATATTTGTTGAGGCTGTTTACATGTAATTTTGCCAAAAAAGTTGATACTTTTTTTTTTTAGGGGTCGAAATACGAAAGGTGCACTTCTATAAATTTACCAACTGAATTCCCCCCCTACGAAATATAAAAGTTATTTGGAATATTGTTTAGTATGTATTATAATATCATATGTTTGATGTGTATTCTTTGTGCAAAATAAATTAAACTGTTTGCTAACGTGAAAATGCTACGAAGAAAGAATAAATAATAGAATAACAATCGCTAAATCTGTAAGTGTTTTTTTGTTTCTGAACTTATTACGTTAGTATTGTACCAACAATGATAAGAGCTGAATTAGATGAATAAAATAAATATATTTTAATTTGTTGTGTTTTTTTTTTGGGGGGGGGAATGAACAATTGTCAGTCAAATGTTTTACCGTTTTATTTGGGGTTGGCTTACGAAGAGAAAAGTAAATATTTACTTGCGTCCCCACGAAGGGAGATTGCATAATAAAGTCATATCGTGTTTTTTTTTTTACGATACGTTTAATAAACAAAAAAATTAAGTTATAGAAATATTTGTAAATAAAATTATCGATCTTAATTGTTGATTATGGATGGTGAGGCCAATGTACGGTTATTTTTTAAAATGTATATATTTTGTTTATTTATTAAAATATATTGCGTTTCACGTTGGGAAACTGAACAAACATGTTTTTGTGTCGGTATTTACTTGCTTCCCCACGAGGACAGAATGCATAATAAACTCATATATATATATTTTTTTTACGATACGTTTAATAAACAAATAATATTTGCGAATTTTTTTGTTTAAATAAAAATTAAGTTGTTTATAATTGTTGATTACAGAAACAAATAAAAAAAAAAGTCGTAAACTTACGTTTGTAGTTGGCGCGTTCAAAATGGTCTTATTGAGGAAGTGACATATATTTCACGCATGCGCAAATCGTTTTTGTACTCTGTCTTGATTTTTTAAAACATCCCCCCCCCCCTCAACGTTTCGAGCCATTTCTATACGAAAATATGAACGTTTCCCCCCAATTTTCAGAGATAGCACGTCTGGGGGCTGGCTGGTTTTAATAATGTCACCCGCGTGACCGTGTGTTGGGTACTTTCGGAGGAGAAGACCAACATACATACATACATACATACATACATACATACATACATACAGACAGGTGACGTTTATATAATAGATTAATACAAATATTAGTGAAAACTATGGCAGAGCATAATTATTTCTTCCTTTAACTTTACTGATTGATACGTTATTGTATATTAATACCAATATTAGTGAAAACAATGGAGGAGCATGATAATTTCTTCCTGTAACTTTACTGATTGATACGTGATTTTATATTAATACAGATATTAGTGCAAAAAATAGTGGAAAATAATTATTTCTTCGTTTAACTTTACTGATTTTGACGTTATTTTATTTTTATACCAATATTAGTTAAAACAATGGTGGGGCATAATTATCTCTTACTTTAACTTTACTGAGTTATACGTTATATTATATTAATACAAATATTAGTGAAAACAATGGCGGAGCATAATTATTTCTTACTTTAACTTAACTGATTGAGACGTTATTTTATATTAATACAACTATTTGTGAAAACAATTGCGAAGAAAAAATATTTCTTCGTTTAACTTGACTGATTTAGACGTTATTTTATATTAATACAATATTAGTGATAACAATGGCGGAGCATATTTATTTCTCACTTTAAATTACTGATTAAGACGTTATTTTATACTAATACCATTATTAGTGGAAACAATGGCGGAGCATAATTATTTCTTTGTCTAACTTTACTGATTTAGACGTTATTTTATATTAATACAAATCTAAGTAAAAACATTAGCGGAGCATAATTATTTTTTAATTTAACTTTACTGATATTAATACATATATTAGTCAAACAATGGCGGAGCATAAATATTTATACCTATAATTTTAATGACTGAGACGTTATTTAATATGTATAGAAATATAAGTTAAACAAATGGTGGAGCATAATTATTTATTCTTTTAATTTTACTGATTGAGACTTTATTTAATATGTATAAAAATATAAGTGAAAACAATTGAGGAGCATTATTTTTTCCTTCTTTTTTTATTTTATATGTATATAAATATTAGTGAAAACCATGGCGGAGCAGAATTATTCCTTCTTTAACTGTGCTGATTTAAACGTCTTTTAATATATATACAAATATGAGTGAAAACAATAGTGGAGCATAAATATTTATTCCTTTAATTTTACTGATTGAGACGTTATTTAATATGTGTACAAATATTAGTAAAAACAATGGCGGAGCATAATTATTTAGTCTTTTAATTTTACTGATTGGAACGCTATTTAATATTAATACCTATATTAGTGAAGACTATGGCGGAGCATAATTATTTTTCCTTTAATTTTACTAATTGGTATGTTATTTAATATGTATACAAATATAAGGGAAAACAATGGCGGAGCATAATTAGTTCTACTTTAACTTTACTGATTGAGACGTTATTTAATATTTATACAAATATTACTGAAAATAATGGTAGAGCATAATTATTTCTTACTTTAACTTCACTGATTTAGAGGTTTTTTTTATATTAATACAACTAATAGTGAAAACAACGGAGGAGCATAATTATTTCTTTTTTAACTTCACTCATTTAGACGTTATTTTATATTAATACAAATATTAGTGAAAACAATGGTGGGGCATAATTAGTTCTTCCTTTAACTTTACTGATTTAGACGTTATTTTATATCAATACAAATATTAGTGAAAACAAAGGCGGGGCATAATTAGTTCTTCCTTTAACTTTACTCATTTAGACGTTATTTTATATTAATACAAATATTAGTGAAAACAATGGCGGAGCATAATTAGTTCTACGTTAAACTTTAATGATTTAGACTTTATTTTATATTAATACAAATACTAGTGAAAACAATGGCGGAGCATAGTTATTTTTTACTTTAACTTTACTGATTTAGACGTTATTTTGTATTAATAAAATCTTTAGTGAAAACAATGGCAGAGCATAATTATTTATTACTTTAACTTTACTGATTGAGACGTTATTTAATATCGATATTTATATTAGTGAAAACAATGGCGGAGCATAATTATTTCTTACTTTTACTTTGCTCATTGAAACGTTATTTTATATGGATAATATTTAGTAACAACATACGAATGGATTTTGTTATAAAAAGAGGTAAACTTG
This sequence comes from Sepiola atlantica, assembly GCA_963556195.1. Taxonomy (NCBI): domain Eukaryota; kingdom Metazoa; phylum Mollusca; class Cephalopoda; order Sepiida; family Sepiolidae; genus Sepiola; species Sepiola atlantica. The sequence goes on from OY744524.1 coordinate 51,297,457, forward strand.
TTAACTCAGATGGCCTTGAACTCCCAACAACAGATCTGATAAAGAATGTTGACAGTGAGAGGAGCTACAAATAGATGGGAATCTTGAAAGCATTAAAAATAAGGAAATGAAAAACCAGGTCAGAGCTGAATACAAGAGAAGAGTTATTCTTAAATTGCACCGCCACAATCGAAATACAATATATGATATCAGACTTAGACATTCAGTGTACCTTAACACTTTCGCCGTTCCTAACAGGAAAGCCTTTTGTAGAATTGGAAAAGAAATTGTCTCGTCAATTAGTTTAAGCTATTTATGGTGGCTTTTCGTTATGATTCCAAGCGTACCAATTACAACGGGTACACCTTTATCTTTTTACATTTCTATAGTCTAACTAATTCCCATTTTAGGTCTTGATAATTTTTTTCTGTGTTCTTTCTCCTGCACTCTGGTATCGAAGGGGCAGGCGATATCAATGATTAAGCAAGTTCTTTTGTTTTTGTTAAGAAATATTAAGTCGGGTTTGGAATGTTCAAGAACCTTATCAGTCTGTATGCGCATGTTCCAAAGAAGTTTGATATTGTCGTTCTCCTGTACCACTTCTGGTTTATGCTCATACCACTTCTCATTGTGGTCCAATTCATAAAGTTTGCTTACATTCCAGTGTAGTACCTGAGCGACTTTGTCGTGTCTCCATTCTGTGTGGTATCAGTCGAAGCTGGTGCCATCACGTTTTATATATATATATATATATATATATATATATATATATATATATATATATATATATATATATATATATATATATACTAGACGGGTTAGGGTTGGTAGACGATCCATGACCTTTAAATCAACGCGGTTATCAAGAGATAGAGATTCTAACATTTTTTCTGTTAATAATTAAATTGATGATGATGATGATGATGATGATGACGATGATGATGATAATTAAAAGTTAATAAAAAAAATGTCAGCCAACCGGTTTCACCCTCTCGTAACAAAGGCTGTATCGAGGGATTTAAAAAAACGAGAGATTTAAAAAAAACGGGGTGAAAAGAGAGAGTACAGAAAATAAAATAGCGTTATGTTATATGTACAATGCAGGATGAATCTTAGAGACTGATCACATCTAGTCCCAATAGATATTCCCTTTGCTTGCAAAGGGAGGGACGGGTCTTCCATTACAGACTATTTACTTAAAAACCCGCCGTGCGCTAGGAATTTTAGCATGGACTCCTTCACCATTCTCAGTCATGCTCACTCATTATTCCATCTAAAAATCTTGGAGACGATCCACGTTCGTCTTAAACGTCCCTCCCTTTGTAAGCAAAGGGAATGTCTATTGGGACTAGATGTGATCAGTCTCTAAGATTCATCCTCCATTGTACATATAACATAACGCTATTTCATTTTCTGTACTCTCTCTTTTCACCCCGTTTTTTAAAAATCCCTCGTCTTTTAAAAAATCCCTCGATACAGCCTTCGTTAAGAGAGGGCGAAACCGGTCGGCTGGCATTTTTTTCTTGAGTAACTTTTAATCATGGAAAATAGAATTCGTCTTCCCTTCATGCTTGCGATAATATATATATATATATATATATATATATATATATATATATATATATATATATATATATATATATATATAATTTATAAATAATTATTCAATATATATAAACACATAATTTATTGTTATGGCCTTGTTTAGGTATAACAAGTATATTGAAGAAAAGTATATACAACAGAGAAACAAGAAGTGTGGACCATCTGTCCTGACTGCCAGTGTAGATTGGGTTGTGAGAATGGAAGAGTTCAAATGTTCGCCATAGGTACGGCACCATAACACCCCTTCAAAGCCTGCCCTCCCCAGAAGTCTAGTATTGTTTTCTTTTTGAATAGATGACATTCTGAGGCTGCTTGAGATAGCTGTATGTCTTCCTGGGTAATATTGTCGGTGTCTTCCGATAGTCGTTCCCTAATTTGGTTTATGTCTCTCTTATGAGAGAACTGGTGGTCTATATCAAATTCATATTTGATATCCTCAAGCTTTTTAATTGTATATATCTGATTTTTAATCACATCTTTACATTTGGAAAAATGTCGCCGTTTCTTCGACATTCAACTTCAAGACACGTCATCTAATCTTTTATAGTTTTTAGTTCTTCGATTTGTAACTTTAGTAATTGTAGTTCTTTAACTATGAATTCACTCTCTTTAACCTTCCACTGGTTATTCAAATAATTTGGCTTCAGCGTGCATTTTGTTTGTTTATGTTATTTAATTTTTGTCATTTTTGCTGGCCATTTTTTTTTAGTCCATTTCATACGATTAATGGTTGAAACAAAATCTTGTTTTCGTTTTTCTGAACCGGTACTCAGATTTATTTTCTTCTGGCAAGAATTCTTGATGTATAATCCCCATAGTCTGAATAATTGAATAAGGTCTACGCCAAATAATTTCCTGTGTCTTTTAATACGTACATTTTTACTTCATTCGTCGTTCTGTAATGGCGGTAATTATTTCACCCATGAAATTTATTTTTTTACCAGTCACTGTTCTGGTAATTTGATTACTTCTTAATATGGTCGGTTTTCCCAGTGTCTGCATGTTAATAATTGACACGTCTGAACCCGATTGTAGTTTTACTTTTCTTTATTTAAGATTTTAACCTGGACATATCTCCTTATACTATTGTCGCCATGTTTGATAGTCTTTATCCGTTTTTTTTTCTCTTCATCGTTCTACAATGCGAACTTTTGTGTCCGTTTTTTTACAAATCAGGAAGGTTTTTAAACGAAATGGGCATTATGTTACCCAATGCAGGCTTCAACATCGATAACGAAGGCTCAGCGGCAATTTACTTTTATAAGGCTGGCTTGTTGAAGCGTGAAAATCCCGTTTTTTGCTTTGAATAGTTTTTGGATGAGAGTTAAATTTCGATTTTTGACGCACTTTTCGTATGTGTGTAATGCCCCTCGAATCCTGCTTAATACTAATAAATCGTTGGCAGTCCTCGGCTAATTTATGCAGTGTCAAATTCGGTTCATTTTCCAATTTATTTAGAACTCTACGCTTTATTTCAGCGTCTTTTCATGATACCAATTTTTGAACAAAGATTAAGCATTTAAAATTATCAGCACTAAGTTCGGATAATTTAAAGTTGTCACAGTGCGCACGTTGAATAATCTTCGTTGTCTTTTTCTACCAGGTTTAAACACTTCCAGCGTTTGTGAAATAACGAAGTCTTTGGGTTAAAAATCTCCATTAAAAGTTTGATGGCTTCCGAAAAATTCAAATCGTTAGTCTCTCGAGACAAAATGAAATCCACGAACGTAATTGTTAATTCCGAACATTTTTAGAGTCTTTCAAGTTTTTCAATCAATTTTATATGTCTTCATATCTTTTAAAATACGAAGCAAAAGTCTTCTCATCAGGGGAATACGTAAAGTTGTCGATCGCACTCCACAGGGCATTCTGCGAAAAATCATAATCGTTTTCGTTACTTTGGCCTCTAAGCGATATTGTTGGCATTAATATGTCAATTCTTTCGTCAGCTTCTTTCCTTCTTTTGCTCTATAAGTCTGTCGTTGGTAACTTTCTTCTGCTCTATAAGCTTTTGATTTTGTTCGAGAAGTCTATCTTCTGTCTTTTGTAGTCTGTCGTCGACTTCTTTCTTTTGTTCGAGAAGTAACTTTTGAAATCTTTCTTCAGTTCCACGTTACTGTTGCATATTAAATTTTACTAATTCTTCAATCGTCGCTTTAAATTCTTCCATATTTTAAAGTGTATCCTCTTTAAGAAAGTAAATGCTTCCTTTTTGGTACGGCTTGTTAAAACAAAGTTATTTTCTTAAGATTATGCTTGCTAGACGTAATCTTAGTTGTAAAAGAGTATAAAACCTTTTTTCTCGATAAAAACAAACGCATTTTTAGTACGCTTTATGCGTAGTGCATAGCTGTAGAATTTGCGGTCGGCACTTTAGTCAGAATAAAAAAATAAAAATACAGTTTCAATTATTTTTCTTTCGGTAGAAATAACCGTCTGTTTTTTTTTACTGTTAAATATTACAATAGTGTCATAATAGCAATTACAAAAAAAGATACTAACCTTTCTTCAATTAAGGGAATAATAAGTTGGTCTTACGTGTTTTTTCTTCTTTTTCCACCGAGAAGTCCGTTTTTTGAATTAGGACGTTGTCTGCTGAATTTGTAGTCGATTTCTCCAAGTTTTTTTTTCTTTTAAGGTTTTCCTTGATCAATTTTGTGACATCCATTTTAAAAAGTTCTCCCAAATCTTTTACTGAAACAACGCTGTCAGTTACAAAGTTTGAAATTTGAAATCCCACGTTGCCGGTCGTTGAGGGGCTTTTTTTGAAGGTTCACAAAAACATTCTTAATGTTTTTGTTGTTTCCCGTGTAAATTCGAATACGTTGTAGCCAGTTTTTGTGATGTCCTTTTTAAGTTTTTTTTTTCTATTTCGAGTTGTGGGTCCCCGTGTAAATTTAAATACCTCGTAGCCAATTTATGTGAGGTCCTTGTTAAGGGTTTTCACGAATTGTTGTAGGGTCCCGTGTAAATTCGAATATCTTGTCGACAGTTGTTGTTGTTGGGTCCCGTTCAAGTTCAAATACTTTGTTTTTAATTGTTGTAGTGGGGTCCTGTGTGAGCTCGAATATTTAGTTGCAAATTGTTGTGGCAGCGGGGTCCCGTGTACGTTCAAATACGGCGTCGCCAATTGTTATGGTGGCGGGGTCCCGTGTAAGTTCGAATATCTCGTCACCAATTGTTATGGCTCTGTTTAGGGGCTAAAATGAAAACACGGACACGGAGTTTAGATATAACAAGTATATTGCAGGACCGGCGGCACAGTTATAAAAGTTGGGGGGGCTCTCCTAAAATGTGGGGGGCCGGGTGAACACATGCATATATAACGTCATTATTGATGACCGTAAAGTGGGGGTGCCAAGTCAAAAAGTGTGTGGGGGGGCTTCCCCCCCCTGCTCCCCCCGGTGCCGCCGTCCATGTATTGAAGAAGAGTATATACAACAGAGAAAAAAAGGAAGCGGACCGCCAGTGTAGACTGGGGTTGTACAACGTTATTCAATTCCTTCCCACCGCAGGAATATGACCCAAGGTCGGAAAGTGGTGGAGAGGCAAGCCAGCGCCCCTAAACAAGGAGCACTCTGGCGTAGCAAAAATAACCTGCGCAACCCCGTTGGCATTCCCTGGTCAGTGCGCCTCAAGCAGTAAGCAATAAACTTATTCCACCCCAAAGAGGTGAGTCAAGGCCTGGGAAGGTGCACCTCCTAGGACAACCCAGGACCAATGCCTCAGCCCAACAGATAAATGGCCACCGAAATGGTTCAGTTCCTATCGGACTGATATTACCCCATCTCGAACTCCTCAACTAACCGACGTTACTGAAAACCTGAACGGTCTAGCGGTTTTGCAACAGTATTTAATTCCTTCCCATCTCAGGAATATGTGACACAAGGTCGGGAGGTGGGGAAGAATCAAGCCAGCGTCCCTGAAGAAGGAGCACACTGGCCTATCAAAATTAGCCTGGACAGCCCCGTCGGCATTCCCGTCGGCAGTAAGCAATAAACTTACTCCACCCAAAGAGGGGAGTCAAGACCTGGGATAGTGCACCTCCTAAGACAACCGAGGACCTCAGCCTGACAGATAAATGGCCACCGAAATGGCTTAGTTCCTCCGGACTGATTGTCGAGAACGAATCCTCGACTAGTATTACTCCATCCGGAACTCCTCAATCAAGCGAAGTTAAACAAATGAGAAGCGTAAAGCTAGATTGAACACTGTAAGTTAACAACAACCCGTTATTTATTGCTTAATGC